>WSXT02220031.1:2949-17011 GCA_011762715.2 Neuroterus valhalla | reverse complement strand
AATTGAAATTTTGAGCTAAAATTTGCAACACATGTTAAGGGCGACGAGAGACATATTTTCTGAGAGTTTGAAAGATTCTCATAAATTATTGCAAAAACTATTGCATATTCAAAAATGGCGATTTTCAGCGGTTACAATTACTCTGCAGGTAAACGAATGAACCGATTTGAACTTAAGACGAGACATTTTGTAGATCTTTTTGAGACCTATATTTTCGAATTTGACTTTTTTCTTGACAGGTAAATAGGTTCCTGACTGAAACATGTAGACTTTGTTTCTATTCACCAACACTACAAAACTGCGTCGTTCATTTTCAGGTATCAATTTTGCCAAAAAAGGCCTTATTTTCATAGGGCGCCTGGACTAAAACACAGCAGTGCCTCCCTGTCCCCCATGAGACTTTGTAAAAGTGGAAGGTATTCGACCCCTTCATTTACGTGAACAATATCCTGCCACTTAAAATTTTTTTTCGGGGAGAGATGCCGCATTTTTGTAACTTTGGAAGAAGAGAGATGCTGCAGGTAGACGATTCAGTTCAGAGGATTGCCAAAAATTAGAAATCTACTCGAGAGAGATGCCACGAGGCGGATGTGTCGCAAGGGAGACTTCCCGCAGGTGAGACTTGCTGCAGTTCCCAAACTCTACTTTTATTTTCTGTGCGACAATTTGTTCCTGAGTCATTGATGGTCAAAGTTCAAACTGACATTTCTGCTTTCATCAACTTTTACACCGCACAAAACTATTGTACTGAACTCTATTGGAGCTCCAATTGAAGCACATCAAATTATCGAAAAATCTTTCCGCTTGCGTGAAGAAATTTTCTGAGGCCCAAACATCATTTTAAAATGCAAGCACAAATTAGGAAAAGAATTTTGCGTTAGTTTCTGAATGATCACAATTGTGTTTTTTAAATATTAGGAAAAGAAGAAGACGAAAAATAAGAAAAGAAGGGATGAGGATTTTGGGACTTGCTTGCTTCATTATCTGCGTTATTATTTATTTTCATATTGTATTTTGGAATTTCAATACGTACATTAGAGGATGTTTGTCCACGTTTCGTCGTTGAATTGTTGGTTTTTCATTTCGATTCCCATAAGTTCCAGATATCTACTTGAATGAAGAGAAAAGATGCTGTTGAGGTTTAGAGTAGGAGCAAAAAAGGAGAGAGTTCTTCAGAGGATCAAAGGATATAGGAACGGGGGAATATGGTTTAAAGGGAACTACAGGTGTGGATTAAGGGAGGCACGTGATTTATGAATAGCAGAGAATCCAGGACGAAGGTAAAAAAATCGTGTAAGGAGATAAAGACAATAGGAACGTCAGGATATCTGAGAAAACCACAAGTAAGAAAGATATAGAGAAGAGCAGCTAGATAAAGACTAGAGCATCGAGTTGTAAGGGTGAGGAGGTCAACAAGATATTATGAATAGAATGCAGAGAAAAAATGTGAAGTATGCAAATCGGTAGAGAAGTTATAAAAACATGTAAGAGATGATTATGTGAGAGTGAAGAAAAGGAGTAGAGGACAAAAAGAAAATGCTGCGAAATCATCGGAGGGAGTAATCCGGTGGAAATGATGAATGATTTAGTTTTGAGAAGCTAGAGAGGTTAAGGGGTAAGGCTGATGGAGTGTGAAATGCTCAAAATATTAGTTCCGAATATGTTAGCAACGTGGGTAGAGGGCAAGGAGTGGGTTAAAATAGAACCAAGCTACCAAGGGGATTAAGGTGGAGGCTCCAGGAGTTAGTTAGATTAAAGAAAAAAAGTAGGGCTAGTGAAGGAATCATAACAGGGATCTGGGAGGGTATCAAAGAAGGAATGCACGACTGGGTCAAGGGAGAGGGATGCGAATGAGGTTCCTAAAGATAGAAAGGATGACGTGCAAGTTTGTGACGTTGTAAAATAGAGATGGGATAAAGAATCCAAGAAAGGGTAGAGGACGTTATAGGCGAGAGAGAGGAGAGAATGGTGGTATTAGGAAGTGATTTTAATGCGAGAAATGGGAGGGATATGGGAAAAGTTCAGAAAGGAGATCGAAGGATACGTGTACGAATAAGGAAGGGGAGATTTAGAAATACTGGATGGTGGGAAGAAGTTGGGCTGTCGCAAATAGTACGATAGCAGGGGACGAAAAGGGACAGTACACGTATGTTAGTAAGGTGGGAGCATCGGTGATAGACTAAGTGGTCATGAATTTGCCTGGGTGGGAGGAGGCGGTGAGATTCGCAGTAGGAGGGAGGATAGAATCAGACTATCAGCGTCTTATCTTGTGGGCAAGAGGGAAGGGCTCTGGAATACAGGAAGAAGAAGAAGTTTCAATGGGTGAGCAGGAGATATGTACAGGAGAGGCTATAGAAAAGTACCAGAAGCAGATAGGGGAAGTGACTTTTGAAGGGGAGTCGGTAAAAGAGCTATGGGGGATCTAAAAGCGAAGGTGGCAGGGTGTGTGCGAAAGAAAAGATTCAGATAGAAGAAGAAGGTAATGGCAGAATTATGTTGGGATTGGGAATGTAAAGAGATCAGGAGAAGGGTGAAAAGGAAGTAAAAGAAGTGGAATGATGGAACTGCGAAGAGAGAGGAGTACGTAGAATTGAGGTAGGAGTTTCGGTTGCTGTGTTAAAAAAAGCAAGTGAGAGAAGGAGCTGAAAGAGGAGTAGACTAATGTTAAGACAAAAGGAGACGTGTAGAAAATAATAAATTGGTTTAAAAAGCGGAGAAGGGGGATAAGTGAGAAGATCGGAAGTCAAAATGGAGGGAGTTTTTCAAAGACTCATTTCAGGGCTCAGACGAATGGAAGAAAGGTGAGGAAAGAAAATGAGCGAGAGAGGAGGGACGGTCTAGGTTAAATGACAAGGTGATAAAGTTGCAAATGAGAAAATTAGAAAGGTCGAAGGCAGCAGGCTTGGACGGGTTGCGGAACGAAGCGTGAATTTTAAGCACATCAGCTATTAGAGACGGCTAAGGAAGGTAGTTAAGAAGGTATGGAGGCGTGAGGGATTTCCAGGAGAGTGGTGGAAGAAGCTGATAGTGCCACTGCATAAGAAGAGGGATTAGGATAGGCAGGAGAATCATGGAGAAATCACATCGATAAACACGGCTTAAAAAGTGTACGCAATGATATTAGCGGAAAGACTACGGAATAATGTCGAGGGTAAGGGCATATATCTGGAGACACGTTCTTCGTAGATCTAAAAGGTGCTTCCCCATGGATGGATCGTGGTAGGTTATGGAGGGCGGTGGAGGAAAGGGCAGTAGAGAAAGTTCTGATCGAAAGGGTAAGAGAGGTCTATGAAGGAACGAAAGATAAAGTGAGAAGAGGGGATACGATTTCAGACGGTATCTGGATGGATGGAGGATTGATGCAAGGATGTCTGCTCAGCACAATGCTTTTCGCGACTCTAGTCACTGACATGGAGAGAAAGCTAGAGGAAGAAGTATATGGAGGAGTGAGGGTAGGAGAAGTTCTAATTTGGTCACTTGCGTATGCAGATGACAAAGTGTTGCTGGCAAAAAGTGAGGGAGCATTGAAAGAGATGATGAAGAGGTTGAAAATGTACCTGGGTAGGAGTCCTTTAGAGTAAAATGCAGAAAAGTCCAAGGTAATAGAGTAAGGAGAGGAGTTGGAAGAGATAAGAAAGAGGATTGGAAATAGAAAGGGGCAGTGTTGCAGGAGGTGAGGGACTTCGTGTACCTGGGGTTCATATTACACAGGAATGGAGGAGTAAATGGGCACATAAAGGAAAGGGTAAAGAGGGTGCATGTTGTGTTTGTAGAGTGTAGAGGTGGGAGAGGGGAGATGGAGGTATAGAAGGGATGTGGAGACGTAAAAAGGGTTCAGGAAAGGTATATCAGATGGAGACTGTGGTTGGATGAAAGGACACCTAGTTGTATTATGAGAAGGGAGTTAGGGAGAACGAGTTCGGGGATTTCGACAGGTAGCTGGGCGTGTAAGTATGAGTACAAATTCATGGAAGAGGGAGGAAGTAGGCTGGTGAGGGAGTGTTGATGGGAGGAGGAGAACAGGAAAGGAGAGGAAAAGATATTGGGTGAGAGAGGAAGGTATTTCCGAAAAAATGGTCTGCATGAGAATGGAGGAGAAGAAGTCACGAGGGGGGAAGAAAGGTATATAAGATGATTGAAAGGAACGGCGTGGGGTGAGAGAAGGCAGAAGGAGAGAAGAGGATAAGAGAGTCAAGGTGTTATGAGAAATGTGGGTGGATTATGTCAATGGAGAGAGCGCGGTTTTGGTATGAGAAGAGAGAGAGAAAGGAAGCCATGAGATAATAGCGAGAATGATATGTGGGAGCTATAGGGCAATATTAGGTTCTGTCCTAAAGGGATATGGAAAGGTGGAACAATGATTGGGAGAGTGCGAGGATCTGAATGGGAGTGGAATTAGAATGGAATGAATACTGCATGAAAAAGGGAAGAAAAGGGCGAATGACGTGTTGGGCAAGATGGAGGAGAAGAGAAGGTAGGAGGAGGAGAAATGTAGATAGTTGAGTAAGAAGGAAAGAAGTAGATGTAAGAAAGATGTAGATAATGTGGATAGTAGATAAGAAATAGAAAATGAGGAATATTAGATCAGAAATAGGTAGAAACTGCAGAGGTAGAGTTCGGAAATGCGAGGCTGGCGAAATGTAGGAAAATGCGTCCGAGGAGGGTAAGGCAATGAGAACGAGCAGTCACAGTAATAAGGTATGAATGGATGATATTTTATAAAGTGTAGACGGATGTTAGAGTTAAGTATCTATCTATCTAATAGGTTCAAGTAGAATAAGATGCGTGTGAATTCAGGGGAAGGGATGATATCTCATGAGGATACGGAGCTGTATCGCTAAGTAAGGTATTCTGCTTCCTGATGTTTCCCTCAGCTGACAAACTTATATCGTATAACATGTTTTGCCATAGAAGCACGTCTATTAATCCTTTTCAAAAAACAATAATTAAAGGTCAAAACCCTCCTGTCGAATGTTCAAATCTGAGCAAGTGGTGGAGAAAAATCTCGAAGGGTCTCCGAGCACGAACAACGTAGTTGATTGAGAAATATCGTGTGCACATCGTAGAGCAAGCTGTCGGCGACGTCCTGGCATTAGTCGCAAACTGATCAGTGGCCAGGCCCACTTCTTCTCCTCACGATATCACGGTTTTCAATCAGTGACGCCCACACTTGTTTCCCACATCCCTATCACGTATCAGCGTTATAATTTGCGAATCAATAATTCTGGTCGTGTTTACGGTAACAACAGTCAGGCTAATGGACATGGATTAACATTATCGCCGCACATAGTTGTAGGGACGTTATCATTCGCGTATCGCCAGTGGGTTGTTCCGAAATCCTGAGTGACTTAATCCGAAGTGGTTTAAGTCCTGCTCGAAATCACATAATCTGCATTTGCCAAGCCTG
This sequence comes from Neuroterus valhalla, assembly GCA_011762715.2. NCBI lineage: Eukaryota > Metazoa > Arthropoda > Insecta > Hymenoptera > Cynipidae > Neuroterus > Neuroterus valhalla. Next base: position 11,604 of record WSXT02220031.1, on the reverse strand, counting down.
TCATATACTGAGTTCATCACTAGACTTGTACATCGTATATTTAGGCATCATAACGTAGCCTCGATTGATGTAATCCCTAAATTTCTGGATCGAGAATATAGACTTGAGTCCCAATAATTAAAAAGGAAATGTTGAATTCAATTTTCGTAATTACTCTGAACCATTTTTTAGGCATTTGCGTATGCATCTATCCCACTCTCTGCCATCATGTATCCAAGGAAGGAAGGAAGGAAGGAAGGAAGCTTACTGTCTTCCTCTTCTCCGGTTCACACTTGCAACACATGTCCCTAAGACTGCAACAATTTTTACTTTTTCCTTTATCGAGAATCAACATTCTCTCACTTCCTCTTATCGTCTGAACTACACCATCCTTTTTTATCTATTCCCCTTCTAAAATTTCCTGATGTAATATATTTTCTTGACCACTCAATCATCTTATACCATCCAACATTCTTTGATCCCATGATCTTATTCTATCTTTCATTTTCCCGAAACAACCCTACCTCCAATTTCATCACATGCTTATCGAAGCACATTCTATTTTTTTCTTGCTGTCTCTTACCATCCCACCTTGAACCTCCAGTATTTCCTCTCTTATCTGTATTCAGGATCTCATTTAGGCATTGATGATTTTCTCCCATCCCTCCCCTCCAGCTTCTCTCCAAACTTTCAGATTTTCTCAGTTGTTCTACTACCATTTTTCTTCTCCTTAGATCTCTCCTCAACGAATTTCCTAAGCAGCTCCAAACTACCTTCGTGAATTTCATGACGAATCTTTTTTGGAGACGTTGAAATCTTTGATGCTCCTCCTTTCCTGCAATCTCCACTCTATGCAGGAAGGCATCCTTGAGTCGTTCTTTAATCTTCTCTTTCTTCACCCATTATTTTACTAGAATACTGTACCCTTCCTAACAAGCAGTTCCCTACCACCTCCTACTTCGAACCTAGACCCTGAATGAGAGCAATTGATTACTAATTCTATTGTTTCTTTGTTCAACTTTGATTGTACCCTATTTTGCTCCTTCTATTCCTTAAACAAATTATGTATCGTAGCCTTACTATCACGCACTGATTTTTTAAACCATCTTATTATCAAGTTTTTTATTCGTTTGACCCTTGCTACTAGTACGATATCATCTTCTAATGCCTAAAAGTTGAGCTTATTATTACCTAGCATTATTTCCTCTGTTTCTTCCCCTCTTGACTTCGCTCGTAGTTATCCCAACATTGTATCAATCAGTAGTGGGAACAAGATGTCACCTTACTTGTGCCCTCTTCCTGTAGATAATTTTCCTTTCCTCTCATTTTATGTTCTCATTCTGAACCTCGTCATCACAAGTATTACCTTTTTACCTTTCCCTTCCTCCTTCATCAGTATCGCAGGATTGATCTCTTATCCTGCAGGTTACAATGCACTTTTCCTCTATACTTTGTTACAGACTCCTCACATCTTTCCTTTACTCACTTCCCACCATAGCTAATCGCTTAATTCTCCAATCTACTCTCCCATGTCGCTTTATTCCTTTTCAGTCTTTATTTGGCCTCGTCTACTCCTCTCTCACCTATATTTTTTATTTCTTCCTATCTCGCTCTTCTTCCTTCTTTCCTGCCTCTGTTAGACCTTGCATTCCTCCCTCAGCAATCTTTTGAAGTCCCCAGTCTAATTACTTTCTTCTCTTTCTCTATGCACGCCCTTCTTACATTCTCTGATCCTGTTCATCACCTCTTACTCTCTTTTTTTAATAAGTGTTTCTCCACTTCCCCGAGTACCTTCTTTTCCCCTTCTGCGTTATCTTGTTGAACATGATATCATGATCTCGTTTTCACCTCTCCCCCCCCCCCCCCACTCTCTGATTTATTCTCTGAACTATTTGTCCCTCCTTCCGATTTCTCTAACACTTCTCTATTTCCTCTCACTTCCTCTTCTATTCTGAATTGCATCATTCCTTTCCATTTATTCCTCTTTTAAAATTTTCTCAGACCATATACTTTCTTACCCACTAAATCATCTCTTGCCATACATTTTTTACCTTTTTACCTTCCCTTTTGATCTCGACCTTCCTTTATCTCTCCAATAACCCAAGTTTCTCTTTTTATTAATTCTTCTTTTCATTCCTCTTCTTACCCTTTTAGAGTATCACCTAGACGATCCTATTGTCAGCGAATGCTCAGCACCTATTTCATCACCTTCTATCATTTCTATCATCAACTTTCTTATTCTTCTTTCTCCTAGGGTGTAGTCACGGTTTCTCTCTAACCCATGAATTTCTTCTTATCCTTCTCTTTCCATTTTGCATAATATCACAAAAGAACAATCCTGCCTCTTCTATCAGTTTCAAAAGTATCTTACCCTTTCCATCTGTTTCCTTACGTTACGACTTCCTTTTGGGCACCTCCTTCCCTTCATTCCATGCCTCTCTCACTTGTAATCGATTACAGGAATTTAGTTCACCTCTTATCCTAATCAGCCCCTCTCCTTTTTTCTTTATACATCTCCTAGGAGCTCTCTATACTTCCTCTAACGTTCTCCTATAAACGAATAATTACCGCCTCCCTTATTTTCCCTACTCAGTTTCTTTTCATCGTCACTTCGGCCTCTATTCCTCTATCCCTTTCTGAACCCTGCTCTGCTAGCAGGTCCTTTCTTACCCCTGATACTATGTCCACGTCTGCATGTCTCCCATTCACTTTTTTTACATTCTCATTCTGGATGAAAAGGTATTGGTTTTATGCCAAGAATTACATGCACGGATTCAATGAAATATCCACATTTTGAGACCCCTGAGTCAGAAAAAAACGGTTTTTACGAAGTTGTATGATTGTAGTCTGTAACCTGTAGACTCGATAACTTTTGAAAGAATTATCACATTGGTTTGTGCTTGTGTACACTTTTTTGAAGCCGGAAAAGAAAAGACCAGTTCGTGAACCAGCCATTTTTGGCAAATGGTTCTGATTTTATCCATCAGCGTAGCTTTTTGAAAAATAAAAAATGCACATTTCCGGTCAAACTACGCAAGGTACAAAAAAATTTCAAGCAACAAAATTATTAACATTAAAAAGGTCCACATTTTCCCATAAGATGCATATTTTTTATTTGAATCGTAAAAAATCTTACCAAACACGGAAAATTCTGTTTTTGAGCAAAACTATGTGAGAAACGAAAAGAACGAAAAGGACAAAAACTGTGCATCATAAAAATCTACAAATTCACTTGTAATTATTTTTCGATAAGACGAAAAGTTTTCGTTTCAATCACGATAACGAAATTACAAAAATGAAAAAATACCGTTTCCCATCCAAATAATAAGAGACAAGAAGAAATATTCAAGGAAAAAACTGTTCATCTTGGGAAGGCCTTCAAGTTCTATACGAACTAATTTTGACGAGACATACATTTTCTGTTTTCATCGTGACAACGCTTTCTTAGCAATGGAAAAATCAATTTTCTATTCTATTCTATTTCTATTCTCCATGGAAGTAGAGGTTTTCAACAGTTTTGCAATATTTGCAACCCCGTGTATGCATTATACTGTAAACTAAACGGAGCGTAACCAATTAAAAAAAGCGTTTGGTTAAAGTGACCAAATTCTTTGGTTACTTCAACCAAATAATATACTTATACATAATTTATTCCGCCTAATAAATTTACTTGGTTGAATCAACTAGGAACGGTCAAATAAATAATTGCTTTGAATCGACTGAATGGATTCGTTGTGTTTTTAAGTTGGGTTGACCAAATTTATTTGTCCCAACAAACAAACTAGGTTGAACAAACTGTTTTGTTGAATCAACTCAACTTTTTTTCTGAGTGAGAAAATGTTAAGGAACAAAAATTATGCACAAAAAAATGATCTTTAAATTTGATAAATTTTTCTTTTTGATATGACAATTAGTCCTTGCTTTATTAAAAAATAAAACAATATAAAAAAGGAAAAAAATGAACTTTCGGACGGTCTTCCCCAGCTTAGGAAAGAACTTATAGTTACAACTTCTTCACCAGGAAAAAATCTCTACCAGGAAAGTATACAACATATGAAAAAAAATTGGGCAACAAAACTTGTCCACCGTTTCGGACAAATTTTGGTCTAGTGCGCAGCACGAGATACGCGATCAGAATGTAATCGTTAAGGTCGGAGAGGCTTTAAGAAGCTATCGAGTTTCATAAGTTTTGTATACAAATGAAGGTAAGTACAAAGACTGAGCGCGTAGCGAAAGGTAAATTTACAACCGAGCGCGGAGCGCGAGGTGAGTTTATATCGATTGCGAAGCGCGAGATACGATAGACGCGCGCCCTAAGCGCGCTCAAACTTGCAGCGGGCAGATTTTTTTCGTTATCTTCACTCTTTCTCCTTCCTTTACCCCCGCCACGGTGCCCTCAATTTTTATTTTTCTCTTTTTTGTATCCTCTCCTTCCTTGCTACCTTTCAAATCCTGAGTGCATTACTTCATTTGTACATCATGTATTCAAGTATTATGAGGTGACCTGAATTGAGATTACACCATAATTTTTGGATTAGATATCTGGATTTAAAGAGAAGAGGAAATAAAATGATTATTCCAATCTTCGTCACTTCCTCTTACCTTTCTTCAGGTAGACATGTTAAATTATCCGATATGTTTTTGCAATGAAAAAGTGTGTTACACAAACTTCTACATGAGTGCCAAGCTAAAATGAATATCTCATGAATAAACGAAGAATAGGTAATCGATGAACTAGGAATTCTAATTTGGTTGAAACTGAGATATCACTTCATCAATAATGATAGGAAACGTTCACATTACATTTCGAGGTATCAGAACGACTTCATCCAAATTCAATCTTCCATTCAATTTAGAAAAATCTAATCTAGTGAATTGAAAATTGATAAGACCAACCTCAAGATAGTAGAAAGAGGAAATATAGTGATTTTTCATTCAAATATGGGAATGAATCATTTTTTAAGGAGTCATTGGGAGGAAAATATTTTGAACAATATATCATTTTCAAACCATACTATCCAGTTTCCGACAAAAAAAATGATTCTCATAGATAGAATTATATGCACTCACTTGCAGTTGAGCTTTTGAACCAAAAAAGTATATTTCTCGACCAAATGTTCGGATTTTCAATCTGAGAATATAAATTTTCGAACAAGTGGTCAAATTTTTAAAGAAATAAGAAGGAAAATAGTTCGAAGCACTTTTAATATCTCAACTGCAAGCTCAATTTTATAGCATAAAGTTGCATCAATAAAAATTATTTCCGGTTAAGGAAAGACAAATGTTCATCCAAGCAGTTTTAATAAAAATAAAATTTTTACAAAATTCGAATATCGTTGACACGATATTTTAATTTCTGGGAGGGGGAAAAATTATTAATTAATAAATTGGTTTTGTCCATCAACTAGTTGTACTATAACAGTTGTATATAATTATTAACAGAATACTTTAATTTTGACCTCGAGTAATGAATCTGTAACAAGAGGAATGAATTTTTGGTCGACAAGAAAGAATGTTGAAGTTGGTATTCATACACGAACAGACGAATTTCTTATAAACCATATAAATTTTTAACGAGGATATAAATCTTTCACTAAATCTTAAAATTTTTGATGGAAAGAATAGAATTCTTGACCAAAGAAGACGAATTTATTAACGAATAATCGAATTCTTCAGGTAAAGCAGATAAACCTTACATAGAAAAGCTGGGGGATTCTTCACGAAATAATTTAATTTTCAACAAATTAATTGAATTTCAAGTCAAAAGAATGAATATGAACTAAAGAAGTTATTTCCTAACGATCTTTATAGAGAAATATTGATTCCTTCCAAAGTGAATAATCTTTCAATCAAATAGTTTGATTTACAATCAAGAAGAAGAATTTTCCTTCCAAAAAGGCAAACTTGGAAAAGTAAAATTCTAGGTATCAGTCAGGACGACGCATTTTTAAGCGATGATGGATGAATTCAAATTTCAGTTTGAAAAAACAGTTTTTATAGCACAAGCATGAAAATTATTTGAAATTTTTAAATTGAATTTCGGGTTACTCATAATAAAATATAATAAATTACTAGTGAAATTACTACAAATTATTATGAATTTTTATATATTTCCGGAAATTTTGAAAATTGGATTTTCCTGTCAAATTACCATAAATGACCGAAACTTTATAGAAATTTCTAATTGAATTTTGGGTAACTTGTATTAACTTATCATAAATTACCTATAAAATTGCCATAAAGTACAGAAAATTTGTTATAAATTTCCTGAAATTTTCGAACCTTTCCCAAATTGAATTTCGGGTGATCTATGGTAAGTCACCATATTTCCCTGTAAAATTACCATAAATGCCGGAAAATTCCCATAAATTTCAGAAAATTTATTGAAATTTTTAAATTGAATTTTGGGGTACTCACCTCAAGTTATCATGAATTACGTGCAGAATTACTGGAAGTTACCGAAAATTTCCGGAAATTCATAGAAATTTCTTGAATAGAATTTGGGTAATTTACAGTGAGTCACCATATTTTTTAGTAAAATGGCCATAAATGGCCAGAAATCTCTATATTTTCCTGGATATTTACAGCAATTTTGGGTGATTCATGGTAAGACATCATATTTTCATGTAGAACCACCATAAATGACCGAAAATTTTCATAAATTGCCGGGAATTCACAGGAATTCTAAATTGAATTTTGGGGTACATATCTTAGGTTATCATGAATTACCTGTGAAATAGCTACCTATAAGTCACGGAAAATTTTCATTAATTTCCGGAAATTAATGGAAATTTTCCAAATTGAATTTCGGGTGCTTCATGGTAAGTAACCATATTAGCCTGTAAAATTACCCTAAATGACCGGAAATTTCCATAAATTTGAGGAAATTCATAGAAATTCTTGATTGAATTTTGGGTCACTCATCTGAAGTTGTCATAAATTACCTGTTAAATTGCTACCTATGAGTTACGGTAAATTTTTATGAATTTCTGGAAATTCCCGGAAATGTTCCCGATTAAATTTCCGGAAATTTATAGACATTTTCAAGTTGAATTTTGGGTTACTCATCTTAAGTTCTCATAAGTTACGTGTTAAATTATCATGAGTTACCGAAAATTTTCTTGAATTTTCGGAAATTTATAGAAATTTCTTGAATACAATTTTAGTAACCCATTGTGAGTCACCATATTTTCCTATTAAATTACCATAAATGACCGGAATTTTCCATGAATTTGAGGAAATTTATAGGAATTTTCGATTGAATTTTGGGTTACTCATTGAAAGTTGTCATAAATTACCTGTAAAATTGCTACCTATGAGTTACGGAAAATTTTTATAAATTCCCTGGATTTTTTAGATTGAATTTCGGGTGATTTATGATAAGTCACCATATTTTCCTGTGAAATTACCATGAATGAACGGAAATTTCTAAAAATTTCCGGAAATTTATGGACATTTTGAAGTCGAATTTTGGGTTTCTCATCTTAAGTTATCATAAATTACGTGTAAAATTATTATGAGTTACCTAGAATTTCATAAATTTCCGGAAATTCATAGAATTTCTTAAATAGAATTTAGGTAATTTATGGTAAGTCACCATATTGTCCTGTAAAATCTCCTTAAATTGCCAGAAATTTCCATATATTCCTGGATATTTACAGCGATTTTTAGATTGAAGGGGTAACTTATAATTCATTACCATAAATTACCTGTAACATTACTATGGATCACCGAAAATTTTATAAATTTCCAAAGATCTATGGAATTTTTTTCAATTGGATTTCGGATGATTCATGGTGAATCATCATATTCTCATGTGAAATTACCATAAATGACCAAAAATTTTCATAAATCCCCGGAAATTTATAGAAATTTTAAATTTATTTTGGGTCACATATCTTAAGTTATCATAAATTACCTGTGAAATTCTAACTATAAGTTACGGAAAATTTTCATAAATTCCCGGGAATTTATTGGAATTTTTCAAATGAAATTTCGGGTGATTTATGGTAAGTCACCATATTTTCCTGTGAAATTACCATAAATACCCGAAAATTTCTATAAATTTCCGGAAATTCCTAGACATTGTGAAATTGAATTTTGGGGTACGCATCTTAAGTTATTCTAAATTACGTGTAGAATTACTATGAGTTACTGGAAATTTTCATGAATTTCCGGAAATTTATAGAAATTTCCTAAATACAGTTTGAGTAATTCATGGTGAGTCACCATACTTTCTGTGAAATTACCATAATGACCGGAAATTTCCCTTTTTGCCTGGAAATTTACAGCAATTTTTATATTGAAATTTGGGTTACTGATGATCCATTACCATAAATTACCTGTAACATTACTATGAATCACCGAAAATTTTATGAATTTCCGGAAATTTATTTAAATTTTCTTGATTGAATTTCGGTTGATTCATGGTACGTTTCCAGATTTTCCTGTAGAATTACCATAAATGACCGAAAATTTCCATAAATTACCGAGAATGCATAGAAATTCCAAATTGAATTTTGGGTTACTTATCTTAAGTTACCATAAATTACCTGTGGAATTACTACCTATGAGTTATGGAAAATTTTTATGAATTTCTGGAAATTTATAGAAATTTCCTAAATACAGTTTGAGTAATTCATGGTGAGTCACCATACTTTCTGTGAAATTACCATA
>WSXT02220020.1:0-17012 GCA_011762715.2 Neuroterus valhalla | reverse complement strand
AATCGGCATGCGATTCCTGCACAATACGTGCGGTAAAATGCTGATAGACAAAGTGAGTAATGAGTGAGTCCTCGATGAATGTGATGTAGAAGATTGCGAGATGGTTCGATCACGTAAAGAGAATGGATGAAGAACGATTAACAAAGCAATTTTATCTAGGTAGGGTGAATGGTAGCATACCCAGAGGCAGACCAAAGAAGGAATGGATAGAATGTGTAAATGAGACCCTCAATTGGAGAAAAATGAAAAGTCGTAGAAACACAAGAGCTTGTATGAGAAGATGTTTGGATGTAAAAGAAGCAAAAGATTCATAGCAGGATAGAGATATTTGGAAAGATATTGTATATAAGGAAAAGGTGAAGCCCTAAAACGAACGATTTCGGATACTAATTGGTCCATACGAAGGAATCAATAAGTGGATTATTTTAATGTCTTCGTGAAACTCTTCATATGGGGTGTTTGCTAGAAAAATCAATCAGTGACCAGTGTCGGAGCGATGTTGCACAGGACGGGTGAGACGTTTGAAGAGAGAAACAGGCTAGACCTTCTCTTGCTGTTTATTGTTTTTATCATGTCTTACCTCTTATGTTGCCGAAGTAACTTCATGCATATTCATTCTGCTGAAGAATTCAACTACAGGCTCTGTTTACTAAAATTGCTCCGTCTCAAGCGAAGGTCTTGGATTGAAGAATTAAGAATAAAACTAGAATCAGGTTTTTTCTGTTCGCAAAAAACATGCATCACTGGAACATATTCCTTATACACGTACGAAAAAAGAGAATTAAAATGTTGTCTTTCTGAGGGAAAAAGCTCACTAGATGTTTCTCTTTTTATGTATTTTACAACTGAAATTGATGCTAGATAACTCTGATCCCAGATCCAAAGAATCTAACCTTTCTGAGTGAAATACAAGAGAATTAACCGAAAGAATGATAGTAAAGTTTTGTCAGTAAATTCGGCCGTTCGGTTTGCCATCCTCCTGAGTCCAATCACCTATCTTCTCTATTTATTTTCTATTTTATCCTACATTCCATGTCCATATCGCTACGTTGGGTGTTTTATTATGCTCTGAATGGTAGAAATATTGATCGAATAATAATTGATATAATAGGAATATACATAAGATGCTGACAGTCTGTAGTTTCGGCGGATTTATTCTCTTGAAAAACTTGTCTTATTGGAGTCTCAATTGATTTCCCAATAAAGTGCAGGGCTTCAGGAATTCTTGGCCTTTTTCGTGAAGCCATTTAGTCGCAACTGTAAAAGGAAAATAACATAATATAAAATCACTTCATGCGTTGCAAAAACCACTCCTAAACGATGAGTTAAGTGCTAATTCTGTATAAATACCGTCTATTCCTCATTTTTCTACTACAAGAAATACGGTCATGAAAATTTGATGCTGTAGATGCATTGAAGCAAGAATAAGAATATTGATAAAAAACCACTTACACGAATCGTGAACTCAGTAGATATCAAAACATTCGCTGATATTTATGAGAGATTTTTATTCTGAATAAAATATGTTTCTTTGTGAGAATTGCCCCAATAGTCCCCAACAATGTTAGGACTCTACCCAAATAAAATAGAATGACTTCCACAATTAGCCTCTTATTGTGGCCCTAGACATAATCGCTTTGAGTCCCGAAAAAGTGACATAATCAAGAACATTTCCCGCTTCGAAATAGAAGGAAAATGAAAAATCTTACATTTTATTATTTGTCAGAAACAATAACCTAATTGAATTTTCAAGTAAAAAAGTGTAAGTTATAGAATTCTGGATCCATCTCGAAGCTCAACTCATTCATTATTATAAGTGTTCAGTATCGTTTTTCACTACGTGATATAAAAGGAATTTAGGACTAACTTTGAGAGTTTTTTATTGTTTCTGGAAAACATTGTAAATATGAATGTATTGGTTGAGTAATTCTGCGTATAACAATTCGCTTGTTGCGGACCCCAGCAAAAACAGTAAAATCCCATCATAGCCCTGAAAATATCCTATAGAGATTTTTAACGGGTTCTGAAATGTGGCTTATGTTATAAAATTGGAAAAAAATATCTCACTCCATTTTGTTCCAGAAAGTACTGTACATGCTGCATGAAGGGTTGAAAAATCTCCTTCCCCATTTTGATCAAGATTGTACCAGAATGCTGCGCTACCTTTCCTAGGCCATATAGTTACGTTCAATTGTGGGAATATTGTAGCGCCTCCTTCCTTTACGTCATTCATCTAGAAAGTATATCTATTTTCTATTATTTTTATATGACAAAAATTTCAGAAGGTGTTGTTCAGGGTGTTCATTGTGCAGGCAAATTTTCGAATATTCTCATCGTTTTATGAACATTGTAGTTCACTTCTTTAGAGCCGACCTAGAAATGCAAAGATTAGGGATATTAGGGTGTTTGAAAATCCCGATTGCTACTTGGTCTTCTCTGGAAATTATTGTTTGTTTTTGCGATGAGAGTTGTTTTGTCGAATGCAAGGGGCTGTATATCCTAGATCACTCCGAAATTTCTTTTTGTCTCCAGGGTCGTTCGAGAGTTAACTTATTTCTGCAGGTGGTCTGAATATTGTTTGATGTTGTGTTTGTTAAGAATTCTTCCTATTTGTTCTGTGACACCTAGGATGTAGGGTATAGTGGTGACGGTTTTCCTCTCTCTCTTTCAAAATGAGGTTATCTTGGCTAGTTTTTTTGAGTTTATTTTCTTATTGCTCTATGAATTTGTTTGTTTATGTGTGTTTTCGTCGTTCCTCATACGTACGGCCCTATGTATTTGGGACTTATTCATGACTAATTGCTTTTGAGATGGATGGTTGTGGGAGCGAACGTGTAGGTATCTGTTTGTGTTGAAGAAAGAACGACAGACTGGCGTGGGTCAGTGAAGAAAGAACGCTCCTCAAGTCTGTGATCAGTCAAAAGAGAACAAATCCGTTCACAAAATTGTCCAGGAGCCTAAATGCTAAGGTAACCAAATTGTATCAAAAACATTGAGGGTGGTTTGGGAAAATTAGTACAGATGTAGCCTCCGGAAGCTACGATCACGTTGGTTCTCCCAGAACCATCGATACCGACGCAACTGGAGGTAATACGTCACCCGACTTGTCACTTTCCACAACACCAGGAGACGATCGAGTCGGAAAAACCAAATAACCTGAATGCGAGGGAAGCGCACAACCTGTTTAATGCTGATTCCTGAGTCCATGTTCCGTCTGCCTGCAGGTTCAGTCTGAGGAAGGCTGCTAGACAACATCTGTCTACACGCAGGAACGCAAGGACGTATCACAAGTTAGCGCAAGGGCCGAGAAGAAACCGACTGCAGGAGAGAAGCGAGCACAAGCCCTGGGTTGGAGAGCACGCGAACGCCGGCCTACCTACTCCTGCCGGTTGATACAGGGAAGACTCAAAACTGGAGGGAACCTATAAAGGACACTAAAACAACGCGAAACCGCAGCTGCAAATCGAATCCGTACTAGATTCCGAAGGAAGCCAGCAGTAGCATATAAATTATAAACAGTTTGTATAAGTGGGTTTTTTGTAAGTTTAGTGTCCCTATGCGTAATCAGGTTTCATGTAAACCAGTTCGTCTAAAGAAGGAAATCTTCTGTTTCGTTTGATTTCGATAATTAAATGCATATAAAGTTGTGCTCGAATTATGGAATAAGTAAACTTTCGAAGTCTACCTAGTCCATGCTTTGAGATGACAGAAGTTCTGTCAAAGTGAGGGAACCAAAGTTCTGATTCAAGTTAAGATCGGTTCAAGATTATAGTTTCTAGATGTCCCATAAAGATTTTAGATTTTACAGGTAAGATTGGAGATCCTATAGCTGTTCCTAAGATTTATTCGTAGAAAAAGTTGTTGAAAGAGAAGCAAGTATCTTCGAGAAAGTGTTATATCAAAGGTATGAGATTTAAGAGGATGAATGTGGAGTATTGAAACCATCGATTGTATCTGTGATTTGTACTTCTGTAGAAAAAGATACTACGCCGAAACCCACCAGAATGTCTTGCATGCTAGGTCTCAAGTTGATAAGTTTATTGCGCTAACTATCGGAATAAATTAGCGAAAATAAACTATCCAGGTTACCAAATAGATACACAGATAGGAATCTGTCAAACTACTATAATGCTTGGACTCCGCGAATGACGAAACGCGAAGGTCTTCCAAAAACCATAGATAGCAGGGCAAGTAGAAGATAGTTAGTTTATGGTAAGAGAAGTAAGACAAGGCTGTCCTCTGGCTAACTTTTATTTATCGTAATCATGTGAGACTTGAAAAAAAACTGTTGGTGAAGTATAAAATTTTTGATCTCGCATTCTGCTACTGAGACAAATTTGAGTCAAGTTTGAAAACTTTGGGTTGGGAAGGCCTAATCTGGATGTTTCAGCATGGGAGACCTATAATGAGTATTTAGTCCAGGGTTAACATTTCTTATCCTTGCATAAGACTCGTCAAAGAAGCAAGAAAAGTAGTTTGAATATTTGGGATGTACTCATGAAACGAATAGAGATAATAGATTCAATATATGATAGAGAATGCAAAGGGTTGCAGGAGTAATGGCACAAATAGTTTTCAAGGTAGAGGAAAATCTATTTTCCAATTCTTCTCAGTTCCGTACATCCACAAAAAGTTCAATGATAACCTACAGTTCAATCTTCTTAAATATTCAAATTTAAAAGTTTAATGAGTTCACTTACATAAAACAGAACAGTGGATATACGATTCCCATTGTCGACTGGGAAATATCGGACGTCCTGAAAAGTTTTAAAGTTATGAATATATCAATAAATTTTTAGCTCAAAGTACTAGTTCATCCATGGTTTCATACGCCATAAAAATCTTTGTGTGTTTGATAACGACCCCCGATGCTGTAATAAGCAATTTGCAAGTCTTCGGCTGTGTCGGCTGTTAAACCTGTCATGTGTTCCACTCGACGAGTTAAATCTTGAACGTGTGCATGTTCCTTATCTTTAATCCAGGCATTTTGGGCAATTCTGTATGTGGAAGTTCTTTGTATACCACTCGTGGAATTTCTTGTTGTTGCAGCTTTGAGCTGCAAAAATAAGGACCTATACTTATTGCTGTAAGTATGAGCAATTAGAACTTCCTGGAGTGGTTACAGTGTAAAAAGGGAGAAATCGGTAATGTGACGCGCATAAAATACATCAATCGATAGAAAAGGAAATACAGTACATTCTGAATTGGAGAATATGTAAAACAAAGATAAACTTTTATCTTTTCCTTCATGATTGGAAAAGATCATCTTCATTGATTAGAATATTTAATTATCAAGTCTTCTGAAAAAAGTCCAATTATCCTACCCATCGCGTTATGCGACGAGCATGTTTGATTTTGTGTTTTTACAAATCAAAAAAAACTTTCAAGCATTTCAAGGTACAATTTAAGTGGAAAGGCCAATTTTTCCTAAGTCAACTGTCAAGTTTTCAACCCAAAATAATAATTTTCGAGAAAAAAGATTACTGTAACAAAACCTTTGAATTTTCAACCTGGAACCATGAAATGAGAAGAAAAAAAATTTTCTATCACCGAGCACTAACACAAACAATCGACCGGTTGAATTCTCCAATAGAAAGTATCAAAATTCATCCAAATAAATTTTCCGTAAGAAAGGACAAATGAGGAAGACGTAGTCAAAATTTCGACCAAGGAAGTAAGCTCATCAGCGAAAAAATTTAAGTAATGACCAAGGAATTTAATTTTCTTTCAAAAAATATTAATTCTCAACGAAAGATAGAGGAAATACGAATTATTCGTATTCTCTCTATCTTAAACTTGTTTTCCAGCGGAAACTACAGGAACCTATTGAAAACAACATAATCTCATCTAGAACCACTAGAAAACCTTATTTTTCCTAGCTCAGTGAATTTGATACAGAAAATACGAGGTAAAGTTTCCACTTAGATTTTGGAGTAGGCTTTCTAGGGCAAATAGACCACATTTCTATCTTTTACAGTCGAAAATTGATAAATTTGCATAATCAAAAATCGTATTTAAGTACAATACTTCTTTGTTCTCTTCCAACAAACTAAAATTAGAAAACAAATAAGGAAGTTGGACAAACCAAGGGCTTTGACAATCTCTTGAAAGTCTCTATTTCCTCATTGTAAATTACATTGTGGTATATGACGATTCTAGGATCCAGATGGACCTCTTCTACTTTAAAGGGTGCAATTTTCAGGGAAGAAATACCATGATCGATATATCGGCATTTCAATTTTTTCTGAATGCCTTCCGATAGTTTAATTTCTCCTCTGCAGAGCTCCTCCTCCGTTTTGGTAAAAGACTGAAATTAAAGCATAATAATTGATGAAAATATTCTGATGTTGCCAAAATTGCAATGGCCTAAACCATGTCCTAAGCAATATACACATACGGAGCGTCCATAAAAGACGTCCGCAAAAATTCCTGAATTTCAGACACTCCCTCCCTGCTTGTCCAAATAACCTGAATACAATGGGAGCGTACAACCTGTTCAATGCTGATTCCTGTGTGCATGATCCGTCTGCCTGCAGGGCAGTCCGAGAAAGGCTGCTCGACAACATCTGTCTACACGCAGGAACGTAAGGAGATATTACTAGTCAGAGCAAGGATCAAGAAGAAACTGACTGCATGAGAGAATCTAGCACCAGCCCTGGGTGGGAAAGCGCGCAAACGACGGCCTCTCCACTTCTGCCGGTTGATACAGAGAAAACTCAAAACAAGAAGTAACCGGTGAAGGACACAAAACAACGCGATACCGCAGCTGCAAATCGATTCCAAACTCGACTCATGGAACCCACATGGAAATTATTGAATTTGAAAAAATGACCGATTTCATTCGAATTTGGTAGGCCCCTCCGGCCTCCAACTGCGGACGTCTTTTATGGACGGCCCCTACTACTGTGAAGGAGTGCATTATTAGCGAAAGTAAATTTTAGGCCATTCTTGTAAAACAGGATCTCTAACCAACTTATCTTGTGCAACAAAATTGCAGAAAAGTCTTTGAAGAAGATGTGTTTGTTTTTCCAAACTCTGTACGGTAATAAGAAACCCAAAATGAAACTTTTCAGTGCTAGGCGTTTTTAATTTATAATTTTACTAACCTCCCTTTCATCACCTTTTTTCTTGACCTCCGTAACATCATTTATGAGAGTTTCCTTAGTTTCTCGTTCGTCTTCGTTTGGATGATCTTCAATATGCCTGTGACAAGAAGAGTTTTCCAATTGTAAACAAATAACTCTAGATATTTTCCTTCGATCACATACAAAATATAAGAAGAGATTACAAATTTTTATACAGATCAATTTCCAGCTAACAAGAATAAGAAAACCTCCAAATTCCAAAGGCTTATTATTTCGATTTTTCTTGAAACATCACAATTTAATTATATTATCCAAACGCAACGAATTGTTTTGTAGGGATTTTGCAGAAATAAGAGCAAACAAAGATTGAGAATAGCGCATACTTTGGAGATTAAAAAAACTCGGAAAATTCCGAACAAACAAATTGAGCGAATAACCAGAAGCTGCTGACTTACTTTTCCTGTTCTTTTTGGATGGTGTCAGGCACGACATCTTCAAGTGGCAGAAGATTATCCGAATCATGAAGATCATCACTCGATGAATTGAAAGCTGCATTTTCGGTAGAGAAGAGAGACATTGAGATGACACAGAAGAGTAAAAATGATTTGTCCATTCTGTTAGCATGCAAAATTTTTGTTGTATAGGATATTTGGCACAGTGAAGTTGTGGAGAGGTTATGAGAGCCCATAATGGGCTATTTAAAAAACACGTGAATCCTAAAGGAGGAAGACTGGATGTCACTTCCAGTGTTAAGTCCATGTTCATATCTATTATTTAATAAAATCTTGTGTTACGATGTTTGTCGTCACTTAACTCTGAAACCACATAACCGATCTTGCTGAATTGTTGTAAAATGTAACTAACTTTATAAGAGATGTCGGTGTAAGTTAGTTTGTTGACTGACACTTCAACATTTTACGTTACTTAGATTGGATAAGCAACTAATAGATAGTTTCATGTTTCGATTTCTTGATGCTACAATCTATTTTACGTCACGTGTGTTTTCGGCATTCACATACCTTTTTTATTTGTTGTTTTTTTTTTGTAATTGTGATGTGTATCTTTATAACACAAAATAATAATGATAATATTAATTTGACTGCATTGAATAGTTTAGTGTGATAATAATTCAACGTATTATAACTGAGCCACAGCTACGTGTTGCCAAGTCTGCTAGTATTATAAATATGTATGTCCTCCTTGTATAGTGAGATTTATTATAATTATATATTTTTTGATAATATTTAGAAGCACAGACCTCTATGATTTTCGGGTTTTCTTCTCATAAAACTGTCACTTCTTTGAAAAACAAACTTGAAAAAATATAAAACAATGTGTGTTTTATTGCATACTTACTTTTATCGGAACGACAAACAGAACTCACGTCGCAGTTTATAAAATTATCAAACTCACGACTTGGGTCGAGATTGGGAATTTCTTTTACATAGATCACAAAATCACAAAAAACTGGCCAAAAATCAGAATCACGATATTTAACTTCGTTAGAGTACCCATATAATGTTTTTGGGTTCACTGATTTCGAAAATGGAGTAAAAATTCAAAATTAAAAATAGCGGACATTTTTCTGAAATGTTCATGCATCTACTCGAAAATGAGTAGCAAGGGATTTTTGGGGTCACTGATTTCGAAAATAAAGTCAAAGATCCAAAATAAAAAATGGCGGATATTTTTTCATATTTGCCATGCATTTACTTGGAAATGAGCACTAAGGGGTTGTTGGCGTCGCTGATTTCAAAAATGAAGTAAAAAATTCAAAATTTATAATGGCGGACCTGAAATGTCGGACATTCTTCTAAAAAACAACTTCTCTTGAAATGGGGCAGCTTGGATTGAAATGCTCCAAATCTTGGGTGAGAATACAAAAGAAATGAACTGCTCAGATGCTTCTATTCCAATGGATCGTAATTTTGAATTCATTTTTCAAATTCTAAATATTTAAAAAATTGGATTGTTCGTTTTTAATAAGTCTTTACTTCTGAACCATTATTTTCCTGAGGATTTTGTTAATGATATTTAGGTTCAACAGAAAAAGTAAGGCAAACATGGGAATTTTTGAAAAATTTAATTTTGAAGTTCCTGGTGTAAAATCGTTTCGACGAAAATCAAAATAAGTATGTTTAGAAACGGATACAAGAACTGTTCTCTTTTCGTGGGGATGTGAAATTATTGCATAGACGTTATAAGGTTTTAAAGTTGTGTTCCCCAAGAATTCGAACTTGTTACCTTGCAAAAGATTTGAAATATTTTCTAACTTCAAGTTGGATACTATTCTTGAATATTTTTTGCCAAAGTTGGACGACACAAAATTTGAAAAAAACGGGGTATGTGGAAAACGCCAATTTTCTTGCTTTTTATACAATTCTAAGCAATAAAAATTATTGTTTTTACTATAAGACACTAAAAAAAATACGTTCTATCATTAAATAATTGTATTTTAATTTTAATTTCTGAAGTATCATTCAAATCATAACCAAGTTCCAGTATGATCAGGACCATCACAATTACTGGGACATCTACCTTATACGCATACAAAAAAATTACCATTCTTTCTTTCTAAAGGAATGCACAAGAAGTGTACCGGGTGTTTTCTCTGTCGTGCATTTTAGGTAAAAGTGTACTATTTTATTTCGAATCTCATTAATTATTATGCAGTAAATAACAAGAATATGCATATGATGCTAACAGTATATAAATCTAGTGGACTTATTCTTTCAATTAAATTATCCTATTGATGACTCGATTCATATCCCGATAAAGTACAGGGCCTGAGGAATTCTTGTCCTTTTTCGTAGAGGCATTTTGTCGCAACTGAAAGTAAAAAACGTAATACAATGAAAACACTAAGTCTTAATTATACAGGAATTTCCTATAATTGTACAATAAACAGAATGCCAGTCCCATAAAACTTTTACCCATTTCTGACTCTTTTGATACCAAGGCAACGATCACAAAAATTTGATTCTGGGAACAAATGCTAGCAAAAAAATTGGAAGTTCAAACGGACTTCTTTCCATCCTAGGATCAACAACAAAAAATAATGCTATAAATGTTGCGGAAATGTTCAGGCCAGTTTTATTATATTCATTGGGGAAAGCTTCCTACAGTGGATTGCAAAAATGTGTTAATTGCAGTGAACATAAAGTACAATATAAATTGAGGAGCTCTTATGGAATGAATAAAGTTCATATATTAAGATTTGTGAAAAGATTCCAGTAAAAATGACTTTACGAATTAGTAGAAAGTTTTTGTTTATATTTTGAGTTGTTGAAATTTTTTCCACTGTTGGTCGGCTCGCCATACAGTGGGCAATCGATTCTACACAGAAGAGTTTTATGATAGCCATTTCAAATAAAATGAACAAAAATATAATGTCATTTATTTTGGTTTTTTCTCGATACATCTTACAGTGGACAGATTATGTTACGTTAGGATTTTCATCAATCACACCAATGTTCTTGCGTCAAAAGTAACTAGAAAATACCCATCAAAATTGACATGGCCATCAGCTGATTCTACCATGGAGCATTTACCAAGCTATAAGTTTCAATGATCTCTATCATTTCCCATTAAAAATCCACTGTGGGAATGGCGCTGATATCCGCAGTAGGAAAATAAAGAGTCTCAAGAAATATGCTTATAATAATCATCTGAGATTGAATATATGACTCTATGGTTGGAAGTATTACAGTTTAATGACCAAGGAACATATATTTTTTAACGAAATTTCTCTATAGAAATATATTATTTACTTGGAGAAAATTACTGACGAACGTAATGAAGTTATTTCATCTAGTAATCATACGAAATCTCTAAATTAAGTTTACTTTCGGTCTTCTTGCTTTTATTCAAAAATATCCACTGTATGAAGCTATGCACTGAATAAATTCAAATCCGGCTACTGTTATTATATTTGAAATACGATTCTTACCCCATTTCGTTCCAGAAAGTATTGGACATGATGCATGTACAGTAAAATAATCTCCTTCCCCACTTTGTTTAAGATTGTACCAGAATGCTGCGCTACCTTTCCTAGGCCATATGGCTACGTCCAACGCTGGGAAAATTGTTGCGCCTCCTCTCGCAACGTCATTCATCTGGAAATTATCCTTTTTGTACAGTTTTTTGTAATCAACATCATGAGAAACTTAAATAATTTTGTGAGCTTATGTTTCAGAATCAGAAGAGAATTATTTTATGGAAGACAAAATTTCTTTGTTTATTCCTAATATATTCCTCTTTATTCTTATTTATTATTCAGTTGTTTCATGCAAGATGCCGGCTCTCTGAAATGGATATATGTGGAAGGTGACCAATTAATACATGTATCATATTCGACGGGTTTATCATCACAAAACTGAATATCTTGTCCTAAAATTTCAGAAAATTGTTTAAAATATACGAGAAAACGTCTGCGCGGCCTACTTGAGTCTTTATTTTGTTTGAAAACCCCAATTTAATTGATTCTATTTCAGCTGGGTCTCTTAACTTATGTTCTCAATTACATTCCAAATTTAGGAGATATTGAAATTGCACTACTTAAAAAAAGTTTGAATCAATAATAGTCCAGACAGACGTGTCCTCAAAAATTTTGAGATGGAAATGAAAAAGAAGGGAATCCTTCACGGACAGAGATGAAGGAGGAGCTATTTTTCAATCCTTCTTTATCCTTACGTCAATTAAAGGTTGAATAAAACTCCGTGCTCCAGTCCCCTTTTATTTATGCATGCAATTCAAATGTGTTTACTTACATAAAACAAAACCGTAGATATACGATTTCCATTGTCATCTGTGAAATCCAGGACGTTCTAAAATGTTTACAGTTATGAAACTACCAATGCAGTAACAGCTTGAAGTTCATCAGATAATTTATGATTTACTCACGTTATAATAATCGTAGTGTGGTTGATAAAGGCCCCCAATGCTGTAATAAGCAACTTGAAATTGGTCGGCTGTGTCGGCTGTTAATCCTGTCATGTGTTCTAATCGGCGAGTCAGAAGTTTAACGTGTGTATTTTCCTCCGCTTCAATCCAGGCATTTTCGGAAATTCTGTCTGTGGAATATTTCTCTTCGCCAGTAGTAGAATCTGTCGTTCCTGAAGGTTCTAACTGCAAAACAAGGAAATAAACCTATTTTTGTGTGTAAGCAACCAAATTCCTCTGGACATATATGTAGGGTTACCAACCCTCCGAGTTTCACCCAGAAACTACGGGTTTAAGGATCGATCTCCGGGTCTCCGTTTGAGAACTTTATTCTCCGGGTTTCACCACCAGCCTAGTAGTGGTTTTTTCCACAGAGATCCCATGATAAAATGACAATTTTTTATTTTTACCATCGTCAGACAAGTCGTTGCTGATGAAATGGGACTTGACTACCGCAAATCTTCAGAAAAATGTTGTTGAAATTTTTTCAAAGTTCCTTCTCTTGCCTTGTTTTTACCGACCTCCTTCACCATCCCTTCCCCGGTCAAGGCATGTCTCCCGGCCGAGCTACTCACCGAGTTGGTAACCCTAGATATATGATAATATCGATGTGTAGTACATACAGGGTAAATATGTAACACTGAACAACAAAAATGTTCTTTTTGGATGGTTCGAGTCTTTTCCGACATGTTTTTGAATACTGATTAGGAAAACTTACACAAAAGTATTCACAAAATGAATGGGGGGTTTACAAGAACCTTTTATGCATAGTCTTCAATAAATATTCTTTATAATGATACACGAAAAGATCTTAAAAAATTTCATGACAACTCGTTTTTTAGCCTGGAGGGTTTATCTTTGGTCGAAAATTCCGGAATTCCAGTGTGAAATATGACCCTTAGCATTACTCCATATCAACCATAAAGACCTTCCTCTCGCGGAAAACTACGAATGATTTTATACGGGAAGATTCAAGCTCGCATCTGAGTCCGAGTATAAGAAAGAAGCTTGTCATCTATTTTTTCCAGATGCTCAAGCATATCTTGAGATACACTCTTTTACCTGTTATTGGCGGATTCCTAATCAACGTTCAGAAATATATACTGTAAATAACGTCATCCAATCTAGGACCGCAAAAAGAGTCAATTTTTCCAGCATAGTTGATTTGACACAGAAATAACGGAGTACAGTCATGATCTGAACTTTATACATCGGATACAGATTATAAAAAAAAACAGTTCTTCCCTGAACTAAAGATTTTGACAACTTTTGATTATTAGGATCGTAACATTCAGCACGTGAAATTTCACCCGGATACTTCTTTTAGAAAAACCAAAATTTTAAAAATGCAAAAGTTCAACAAACCCAGGGCGTTGCTAGTTCTTTGAGAGTCTCTATTTCCTCATCGTTAATTACATCGTAGTATATAACAATTCTAGGATCCAGATAAGCTTCCTCTTCTTTAAAGGGTGCAATTTTCAGGAAAGGTATACCACGATCAACGAATCGGCACTTCAATTTCCTCTGAATATACGCGGGTAGTTTTGTTTCTCCACTGCAGAGTCCCTTTCCTTTTGTGCTAAAATACTGAAATTTCAGAACATGATTGATGGAGAATTCCCAATTATGTGCTGTGTTATAAACAAAATACGGCAGTTAAGTCCTGCTTATTCAATGAAAGTTAGTATTTTGCAGAGTTGACTAAGAACCAAACTCTGAAGAAACACAGCAGCGTCTATGGCCAAAAGTTACTGTCAAAAAAACTGAAAAAAAAATTTAGAACATAACCTCTGAACAAATCATATTTTGTAAGGGATTGTACAACAAGATTTAGAAAGAGAAAATTATTGTATGAACATTAGCGTGTTCGGGTTATTCAAAGAACGGGGCTTGAGCACTAAAAATCTCTCGGATTTTTTTTGTAATAATCTTGAAAATTAGGAGTTGTTTTGCACCAAAACTGCTTGGGTGTTTCGTCTTTAGACATATTTCCTACCATTTTTAGTATTTAAACATAAATCTGTCAATATAGAAAGCAGAGATTCTACGAATTATTTGTTCTTATTAGATTTTACAAAAATCTTCCTTTTTCTAGGAAACAAAATTTAAATCGTTCATCAGTTTCAAATTTGTTGAATGATATGATATAGAATAGTATTGATTCTCCTGAAACTCCAAAAGTTACGAATTTCACAAACTTGCTTTGGCTCTGTAGAACCCTAGGGAGACATCAATCTTTCTAAAATTATGCAAGGTTATGCGGGACCCATAATGGTAGTTTTGAGTACTTGGCTATTTTTGATGTTCAATTTTATTGACCTTGCTTTCTTGAGCTTCCTCCTTGACCTCCTCATCATCAATGATAGAACTTTCCTCAGTTTCTTCTTTGTGCTTCTCTGAATAATCTTTAATATATCTATAAAGAAAAGAGTTTTTTCCGTTGTAAAGACAATTACTCCTATGATTTTTTTCTATTGCATAAAAAGTATAGGTAGACGTTATAAAATTCTGTACAGTTCGTTTCTTTTTTCAAATAACGAAACGAATAAATTTTCTGCAGATATTATCTCTAAGTTTTTCTCGAATCATCACAATTCAATTATTTACTGCAAAAGGAACATAAAAATTCGGAACAAATTTTATGGAAATAGATGAAATCGGGATTGGACGAAACAAATGTTGTTGCTTCATCTACAGCGAATGATAATTCTGTGGTGATTTATTTACATTTTTATTAATGGAGGAGAACGATCCTATCCAAAATTTTTCATTGTGATATTGATCGTTATATTGTGAAAATTATTTCAGATTTGGCTAGATAAAAGAGAAAGAAGATGAAGAAAAGCATGAGTTGTGCAAATAAAAAATCATAACAAATTGGGAATCGATTAAGTTGTAGAAGAAAATCCAGAATTCGCCTAACTTACTGCTTGATAGTGGCCAATCGCTTCTCTTGATTCTCAAGATATCCATGAATGGTGTCAATTACGGTATCTTTCCTTGGTACAAAATTATGTATGTCATGATCACCATTATTCGAGATGTCAAAAGCTGTTATGCTGGTACAAAAGAGAGGCAACACAACAACGGAGAAGAGTGAAAATGATATGTCCATTCTGTTGGCATTAGGAACGTTTGTTAGTTTACAATATTAGGGATAGTAAAATTATGGAAAAATACTAAAATATAATTAGGGACTGTTTAAAAAATAAGTTAAGCCTTTTAACAAGAGGAAGGGGGGTATCACCTATAGTGGTGCGCCAAAAGGTACGTATCATAAACTTGTATATCCATGAGTATCTATTATTGTTAATTACTCTGCTTATATTTTATTATCTACTGTAGTAATGTTTTTCCTGCACATTGGAATTGATGTTAATTTTATCATTATATGTATATATATATATATATATACATTATTTAGGAACACGCACCTTCTTAAAGCACTCCTACTTTTTCAGGAGTAGAACAGAAACTAAAGAAAATATGTGACAATATGCATTTTATTGCATACTTACTTTTATCGGAACGATACTCTGAACTCCGAAGTTGTAGTTTTGCAAATTATGAAAAGCACGATTCCAGTGGGGATCCACTACCCTTTTAGGGTACAGAATATCTCAGAAGTTCAAACCCCATGTGTGCTCTACATTAGTGCATGATACACCATTAACGAGAAATATTCTGAATTGAATACTCATTATTTATGAAAATTTGAATACTTATTTATTGAAATTTTCATTTCTTTGATAATAAAATATTAATAAATAGGTGTATGTTAGTAAAAAATGACCCTAATGGCAAGTGACCTCTAATGCACTCTTGTAGACAACGCTTCGATTATATAAAATTTTTTGTCCTGAAAATAAAAGTATCTCAATGTTCTTAGCTCTGATTGAGAATTTTTCTATTTTTATTCATGCAGAAATGGAAAGTCAGAATAAAAATAATTCGTTTTCTAACTAATCTTGTCTGCTAAATCATAAAATTTCTGCGAATTCCGTAGTTGATATAAAAGGTAAACAGAAAAAGTTACACATAAACGGACAGTTTCTAAAAATTGCATTTCTGAGTACCTGTGGTCAAATTATATCGACGTGAGCCAAAAAAGTATATTCAGAAACTAATATACTTGCAAATCCCCTCTTATGAGTAAAAAAATTAATCATATAAGGCGTTATGGGAAATTGAAGTTTTCCTCTCGAAAATTCGAACATGCATTACCTTTCAGTAGATTTTAATTATTCCTTCAATTGAAGTTGGATACAAGTCTAATAACTTTTGGATAAAGTTCTACTTCAATAAATGAAAAGTTAAACATAGTATGAGGTAAACGTTTTAGTAATAGTGTCACACCTTCTTCTTGCCTTCATTCATTCCGAATCAATCAAAATTCATGTTGATACTATAGAACGCAAAAATGGATAGTTTTAACGAATAAATATTTCTCCCAATTACTTCTTGACAAGCTATATGGATCATAACGTAGTTCCATAAAAATAAGTATCTTCGCCAGTGGCGGATCCAGGATTTGGTCAAGGGCGGGGGGTCTAGTACTCAAAATTTTACTCATATATATTATTGTTATTTATTATACTATCAAGCCAAATCCCTGTCAGGGTAAGGGTAACTCGTTTGGTTCCAGCCCCGCTGTACTACTAGAGAATAGAGAAATAATTAGGAAAAATTTGAAAGTGGAATTGATATAGGAAATTTTCAACAAGAAATGTGTATGAGAAGGAGGCAGCGATAGGTATTAGATCATTCTCAGAATTTATTGCGTGTTTTTTACGAACATAAAAGAACTGATTCTATTTTTAATCTTGATTTTTTAATTCAGAAGCTTCTCTTGAAAAGCGGAATTTTTATGAAAACAGAGGCTTCAATTGGATTGTTAGGCGGAATAAATATATAAGCGAGGCTACTTCGGCAACATGAGAGGTAAGACCTGATAAAAACAATGCACAGCAAAAGTAAGTTCAGCCT
>WSXT02220009.1:0-17012 GCA_011762715.2 Neuroterus valhalla | reverse complement strand
AGCGACTTGGACCCATCGGAATGGTATGCCCGGGCTTATAGGCGCGTTTCATACCGACAGCAGTTGGATTTCAAAAGAGCATAGTTTAGACTGTAATGGCACCGTGATGTATTTTCCCACCACTTTTAGGGGTGTATGCCAACCCTCATGCCCGCGCTGCAAGTAGGCCGACCGTTTTCTGATGGAATATTTTTTACGAAATGTCGTTTGTATGCTCAGCATAGATTAGACTGTCATTTTTTTTCTACTTTTTTTTGCAATAAACAAATAATTTGGCGACTTACCGACTCACAGGTAAGGGCTTAGTTTTCTTGTTTAATGATGAGCATGTACATGGCTATCGACATCCAAGAGGGCATATCTTAGAAAATCATTGCACTTTTTGGCAGTGGGCTGATGGTCTATCAGAAGTCCCCCCTTGACGTATATATATACATAAAAATTTTGAATATATTCACGGCACATAGAGGAGGCGAGAACGTAGAGTCAACTACCCGTCGATATCTCTTTACCATTTTTGGGTCCTTCGAGCTAGATAGTGAGGCGGCGTGGGGTTGCAGACCTGATTCATGGCGACCCTTCCTTTTGAGCATTCCAGTTAGAATAATGATCCTTCGCGGCGTTTCGTAGCTTCCGGGAAGGCTTTCCGGCGTGACAGAGATACTGGCTTTGCGAAGGCTTCGAGACATGCTCTCAGGCATGAAAGGTACGTTGAATTCGGATTATCCGCAACATTGCGAAGGCTTCGAGATGAGGTCTCGGGCATGACATGTACAATTACTTAGTATGAGCCGCATTATTGCGAAGGCTTCGAGACAGGCTCGCAGGTGTGACAGACTTACGCATTGACCTCGTGTTACCCGCAACATCGCGGAGGCTTCGGGAGAGGCTTTCGGGTTTGACCGAGATACTACTGACTATGGATACTCTGCAACATTGCGAAGGCTTCGAGACGGACTCTCAGGCATAAAAACTTCACGTACTGATCGTGTGGTCCTTTGCGACATTAAGAAGGCTTCGAGACAGGCTCGCAGGCATGACTACCTTACTTACTGATTTTGTGATTCTCCGCAACATGGCAAAGGCTTCGCGACATGCTCTCAGGCAGGACAGACTAACTTCTCGATGACAAAACCTTCATTAACTCTCTTACATTTTATTGATGTTCTTGAATGCTGCGTTGAGCTTGATTAAGTGTTTGGTAAGCCCACTCCAAGGAACGAAGTCCGAAATTCCATTTTTTCATCGAGATTTATTGCGAGTCCACATCATCCGAAGGTTTATGACTTTATAAAAATCGCTCATCATGAGAGCCATAAATATTTTGCAGAACCACTCGTCGTTGGTAGTCAAGCGAAGTTACTGAACGACAATTTCGAGACACTTCGGTCAAATCATGTTGAACCCGTTACCACATTCTTGAGGATCGTTTCTTTTGTTTTAGAGTCACGTACGTTCCCAGGATGCATTCTTAGGCACCTGGTTCCATGTTTATCTGCTGTCTCGTCGCAGTTGCTCCGAGACGCATTCTTGGGAACTGAGTCAATTTCATGTAATTTGTTCATATAATTTATTCTTCCATTCATTCTCATATTTACAGCAATACACGCCTGAGCGGTAAGGCACGCCCGAGCAGCAATACACTCCCGAGCGGCAACACATGCCTGAGCGTCAAAAGGCATAGCTGAACCATCTCAGTGGATGTCTTTCGCCCTTGTTTATTAGTGTTTCTTCAGAACCACGTTCTTTGAAAGCCCACTCATTGCTCAATTGGGCCTTTGGCGTTTCACCGTACGTGATCTCTCTGGCATAAATCCACATTCAACTCTCTGGATCCTTTTGTTTATTATCCCCATGACTTAACTGATCAGTATTTTCGATAAATATTTCGTCTTGATCACCCCTTCCCTTGTTGATTGGGACGATAATTGTCTTCCTTTAATCATTCGGAACTTCGCTGTTCACAGCACACATATTCATAAATTCACACAGCTGCGCAAGCGAATGTCTTTTACCACTCTCTAGATTTCCAATTACCGAAATAATGTCGTCCAAACTGATTTTACTTCCACTACGTACATCGTGATCATCTAATGGTTTCCTGTGTCACGTTTGTTAAACTCCGTGGCCCCACCTCCATACACCTTCTTGAAAAAATTCTCATACAGTCTTTAACTCTGTCCGAATCCTGAACCATTCCAATATCAGGATTTTTAATTCTGACTACCTCAGTGCTAGTATTTTCTTTCCTAGTCTTCTAAACTCATTCCCAAAATGGTTTCTTATTTTCTTCGAAATGATTTTGCATTTTGTATCTCTTTCGCTCTGATTTGTCCTTGAGGCCTTGGCTCGCCTACTTTTTTTCCTCGCCTACTTGATTGCCACGCGTATCTCCTCATCTACCAAGCATCTCCAGACTTCCCTCCTTCAGTAGCAGCCACATATTTTATTGTTTTCTTGAGGATGTCATTCCGCAGCATTATGTATGCACCCTCTAGAGTTTATTACCAAATTCTGTATTCCGATTTTTCTTGTGAGGATTATGCTCTACATATACGTGGATCAATATACTAGATATACATAATCACATGCAATGCTGTACTGCTGAACCTGAAGTAGACTAAGACTGAAAAATAAAAAATTCGAATAATACATAGACTCATGGTGGATTATGCGAGGTGGATTTTCCAGAGGGCGCCTAGCTTGAGGTATGGGCGCTAACGGACGCTAAGATTTTTCCTGTGACAGAATTCTCTTCTGGTTCGCAATCAGGACTGGGCACAGTTTTTTCTGTTATTGAGTCGCATTGGACCTTTTCACAATATGGGGCTTCCCTTTTCCCACTTGTTTCAACATAAGGTCACCAAAGGTTTTGTCACTTTCGGGTGCCGGTGTTCTCGTCTTCTGTCTCCTACGCCTCAAGTCGGGCATTCCGAGTTTTTACATGCAATTTACATGACATCCTTACGTCCGTAAGAGTCTGACAGGTTTAAACTGACAGAATTGCAATCTATTTCCGAATATTCTGAATAATAAAGATGCCGTCAGACTAAGTCGCTTGTTCTACATCAATCATCTCAATGATACCTTCTATTGGCCTCCGATTCCGTTTGCATTTGATGCTCGAATTTGCAGCTCGAGTACTGTGATCTAAAAATGATTTCTTCATCCTTTTCTATGTACTTGTGAGTACACTGCAAGATCGTTCCAATCCTTTTCTTCTATGAAGTCCTTATGTGTGCATTCCCATCGAAGTCATATCTATTTATTGCGACTGCAGCTTGCGGATTAACATACCATTGGTTCAATGCCAAATTTTCTTATTGTTTGCTTTACTCACATCATACCAGTGTGTTATTATATGTAAGTATAGAGCTTTAATGAGTAAATATTTTTCATTCTCTCCCAACCATTGGTGAGGACTCCTAAAGAGTATTTGGACTGCTTGTCGGATCCCTGATTGTGCCCTGTAATCGCAACTGTTTACCGTACCTGCAGCTTGTGGCTCTGCATATCGTCAGTTTTATTTCAAATTTTCTCGTCGATTATCCTTGACTCTCACAATTCATTGATATTTTTGATCAAATCCATTATTCTTGGTTACATTGGTGCTTGAATTTACGACTCAAGTACGGTGATGTGTGAGTGGTTCCTCTGTTACCTTGTGCTCCATTGATAAGGATTCCTTAATAGCACTCAGCCCATTTTCTCTGTGATCTCTGGTGATATACTATTAGAAAGAGCATATCTGTTCTTTGCACTTGAGCCTACAACTTGGGTTAGATATTATTCACTGGAGCTTCCTACCTTCTCAATTACTTGATCATCTTGATCATTCGCGGCAGATTCCTGGTGCTGGTTCGTTTCTGGGATATGTAACATCGGCGGAACACCTGGCTGGTGTACGCTGTGTGTTCTGGCTTGTCTGCTTACAGGAAAAGCATCCAGTTCTCTACTCTCAGTTACTGACATTGGAAATCAAGAGGTTTATTCAAACAAGTGGACTCACGGACTAAGAACAGTTTTTTGGACCATGTTGTCGCTTGTGACTCAATGGTGATATTTCTCATTACCTTGATTGCTCTGTGAAGTGGTATCCCCTGGCGAGCGGAGGTACGGCAAGTCATGTATCCTATTTTCAGATTCGTTTGTCCATAGCAGGCGGGAGATGGCAGATAAATTTCAACTTCACACCGGGAATTTTATGATTATGCATAACTACGGCATTTATGAAACATTCGGTGTCAAACCTTCATCATCTTCGGATGATGTTGTTGAACTTTGGCCCCCAAGCACGGCTTTGTGCGTTATCAATCGCGAAATTCTTTCTTATTAACTTATAGATGGGAGTTATAGAATTTGATGTTTAACCCACGAATGTTTAATAAATTCTGTAGTTGCGCATGATCATAAGATTCCCGGCGTGAAATTTTACCTTACTTTTCATCTCCTGCGCAGACATGTTTTCTGCTTGGATAATTACATTGGCGTAACCGTAGAGGGAACACAAAAATTCCAGAGTCGATTCAGGCAATGCCCTTAAGCACACGAGGCGGGCAAGATGTTTGTAATTTATCTATGTCT
Organism: Neuroterus valhalla; assembly: GCA_011762715.2. Taxonomy (NCBI): domain Eukaryota; kingdom Metazoa; phylum Arthropoda; class Insecta; order Hymenoptera; family Cynipidae; genus Neuroterus; species Neuroterus valhalla. The sequence goes on along the minus strand of WSXT02220009.1, from coordinate 12,428 downwards.
CGTCTTCCTTTGTTGAGTGGTCTCCGGATTTCATTCATCAATAATATGTCTTTCTCTTGATGCTTCTTTTTCTTGAGGAGTCCCCTCCTTCCTAGCACTTTTCGAGTGAGTTTTCCGTTGGGGTCGATTCGACGCTACTGGCCGCTACTCATTCTATTAGCCAATCGATCGACCGTCAAGGACTCTAAGATGCAAAAGGTCTCAAGGATGTTGTTACTTTCACGATTATGCCTCGCAAAATTTACCGTCTCACCTTAACAGGATCAAGGTTCAGGGCGTTCCCTGAGTGGATTCCTTCAGGGTCCAGGTGTTTGGAAGTGTGTTGTTGAAGTGACGACTCGGATTAAGTATTATTCCCGGTTACGTGGGGATCGATCATCCTGGAAAGGCGATGGTAATCGTAGCTTCCGAAGGCCACATCTGTTCCAGCTATTCGAGGCGACACCCAACATTTCTTTCTACAACTCAATTGCCTAGTAATAGACTCTGGGTCTCAAGGTTCGGATGGGCTGACCGGCATTTGAGCTCTCGGACATATGTGTATATCAAATGGTCTGATTTCTCTTTGACTGATCGTAAACTGGAGTAGAGTCCTTCACTCGCTGACCCACGCCAGTCCGTCGTTATTTCTTCAACAGAGGTCTTCTGCAGATCTATATCGGAAATATATATTCATCAATTCGACAAATAATTAATTGAAACTGGATAAAAATGTAAAACTCCGAAATTGGTAAAATCTGTTCATTTGAAATCTTTTCACGAACCCTAAATTTATTAAGGAATTACACAATCATTTTCAAAATAAACCACTCTCCCAATTTTGGAATGTCAAGACTCAGAAATCAGGCTCTCCGCATCTGAGACAGTGACCAGTTGTGGACGCGTCGATTAGCTCCGCTCTAATTTGTTTGTAATTCCGTGAGTTTTCGAGATTTGTTTTGGACTAAAATTTGCATTTTGTTATAGTCTTGGTGCCTGGTTCGAAAGTGACTAGTGAATTTGCATTAACTTTTGTCTTTGTTTAAAATCAGGGCGTTTTATTCTATAACGTATACTTAACGTCGTTTCTACTACGTTGCCATGAGAAAGTGTCAAGGGTGTAAAGTCACGATTTTCAAAGTTGGTCCAGAGGTACTGGTATGTGTGAAGTGCAGTATACTAATTCATCTGTCCTGTGCTAATTTTGTCATTACGTGAAAAGACTTTGATTCACTAAAAAAAGGCTTGATGGATTATATCTGCAAAAGATGCACCTCGATACCTACTAGTGCCACCGTAGCGACAGAGGATGACAATTCTGATGCAAACGACAAGATCGATACTTTCCATGACATCGGTGGTGCAAATCGTGAACCCTTTACTCCTCCTCCTCTGACTCCTCAAACTCTGCCTCCTGTGTTCATTGTACTCTTGCGACAAACGGTCGCTGACGGACAAAAAGAAGCACTTGCGCAGTCGCGTGAGATTTTGGCGAGGCTCGATGCTTTTGAAACAAGACAACATTAAGTTGATGTATACCTAAATTCCACCCTCTCTGGAATCAAAGCAGATATTTTGAACCTCTTGCGAAAGATGATGTTTTAAAAATCTATCGCATCATCGAATCACCATCTATGAACAAATCTTCCACCCCCCCCCCCCCCCCCCTCCCTGATCATTGTTGCTAAACTATGCAGAGAGGAACTTCGAAACAAGTTTATAGAGAGGCGCAAGATCGAAAGGGACATAGTCTTCGAAGGGACAACAAAATCAAGTACCTTTGGATTCCCGGCGGCAGAATTTTTTGTCATAAGGAAGATGGTTCACTGAGAGTACATGTCTCAACCCTACAATCTATTGAACTTATTCAATAGCAACTAACGGCTAAGTTATTTTTGCATTTCATACTTCTTCTAGGAACCTTAGCAAATGTGGTTTTTAAATTATTCTTCGACCTTGTTCACTTTATTCCTTGGATTGCTAATGTTTATCCTCTGATTATCTTGTTCCTCTGCGTAGCTTATTACCTCGCACTCTTCACATTATTTCAGAACTTTTTACATTATACTAATTTCAATTGTCTTAATAGGAATATTTACCTATGTTCTAATCTTAGACCTAACTCTCATGCGCGGGTTCTGGACTCTGTTGGTTTTCGATCTATATTACCTTCGCCTTAGCTTTACTGAGTAGCTTGTTCAATTTTTTAAAGGAATATATCAAATATCTTGTCGAACTCTACTTGACCCATGCTTACTACAATCATAATGAGAACTTTGAATATTTTTCATGTTAACGCTCAGTCTCTACCAGCCCATTACCTTCAACTCAAACACTATTTCATGTCATGTTCCTATCATATTATAGCAGCGTCTGAAACCTGGCTCACGCCTAATATCCCATCAAGCCTCGTAGCACTTGATCATTGCTCGCTTTTCCGTAGAGATAGAGATGAGAGAAGAGGGGGCGGAGTCAGCCTTTATATACATGATACCGTAAAAGGTGTGCAGGTGAGAGTGTGTGATTTACAAACCCCCAAATGCCTCTTACGGCAGGGAACTCGAAGCTGATATTTTTTACCTTATACCAAACTACAATAATATTGTACTTACCGGAGATCTTAATACGAATCTCAATGCCTCCAACGACTTGACTCAATATTTGAAATCAGTGGTTTTTTTTTGCAGAATTATCTACAGTTCCTTATAGTTCCACCCATCACACTGATCACTCAAGTACGTGTATTGACCTAATGATTGTTGATGACCTTGATGAGTGATCACTTCTACCCAAAACTCAATCTCCTTCCTCTCTAACCATAACCTCATCAGGATCCAGTACCAGTTCACCTTTATTCCCTCCTCTACTAAAACTTCTACTCCAATCCGTAATGTCTCTAGTATAAATGAAGTTGAATTCTGTAATCACCTGTCTACTCATGACTTGAGTAGAATTTTCACAGAAAAGGATATCCACAGAAAAACAGCTTGTTTGCCGACATTTTTATCTTCTACTTTTGATAAATTTCCGCCCCTCCATAACCCTCATGCGAAAAATAAATCTACTCCCTGGATCACTTCTTGCATTAAAGACTTGATGAAGGAAAGAGATAGTAAACGAAGATTAGCCAAAAGAACGAAAAATAGTACTATTCAAGCTGAATTTCACATTTTGAGGAACCTAGTGCAAACTAAAATCAAAGACTCATTTAATCAATATAATTAGAATTCTATTAAAAAAAGGAAAAGAAATAAGAATATCTGGGTTCCCTTGAGACGGCTGGGACTCATTCCTCCTAAACATGCGTCTCCCGATAACAATTTTTCTCCTGAAGACTACTAACTGCCTTTACAACTAAGTCCACAACTCTGGCGAACACTGCTTCTTCTCCGAACTATATTTCCTATAATCCGAACTATATTGTCCGATTCTCTTGCATACCTATAATGCATCTCTTCAGGTGGGAGTTTTCCCTGATACCTGGAAAGAGGCGATTATTCGTCCTATCCCTAAAATATCAAACCCCATATCGCCGCAAGATTTACATCGCGTTTTGACGCTAACAATTTGATTGACCCAATGCAATCTGGGTTCCGTTCTAGGCACAGCACGCTCACTGCCTCGCTCAAAGTAACTTCTGACCTCAAGCTTCCAATGGATATGAAAGAGGTAACGGTTGTTGTCCTTTTCGACTTCTCTAAGGCATTCGACACAGTTAATCATAACATTCTCTTAACTAGGCTCAGATTGCCTAATCTTTCGGATATGTCGGTTAACTGGTTCGAATCGTACCTTAGAAATTGTTCTGAAAGAGTAGAAGTAAGCATTGGTGAGCAGTCCGTCTGTGGAGAGGTCAAAAGTGGTGTCCCTCAAGGTTCCACTCTTGCCCCTACTCTACTCAATAATGACACCTCTGATCTTGCTAACAACCTTCGACATCGCAAGTATCATAAATATGCTGACGACTTTGAAGTTTACCTATCTGGGTCCATTTCTATACTAAAGAATTTACTTAAAAAAGTACAAGAAGATATCGATTTGGTGGTGCAGTGGACTTTGGATAGTGGTCTCACTCTCAGCCCTGCTGAAACAATGGCTATTATTATTGGACCTACTTCCTCTCCACCTCTTGAGCTTATTGCTAAAATACCTCCTCGCCTTATTGACAGACGTTGTATTCAGTTTAAGGAATCGGTGAAAGATCCAGGCTACATACTCAATCGCACTCTTTCCTGGAGCGAACAAGTTTCGGAGATTTCAAGGGAAACTTTAAGAGTTCTTCAGCAACTAATAGAAATAAAGAATCGCTTCCTACTGCAATGCGTATTCTCCTAGTTAAAAGCCTCATCCTCCCATTCTTTGATTATGATTGCTTAGTTTATGACGATATTACTGATGAGCCTAATACTAAGCTTGAGCGTACATTAAATGCCTGCATCCGGTTCATATATAATATTCCTAAAAGTGAACATATCACTCAGTACAGAGAGAGGGCAGGACTTCTTAATGTCGCCAAAGGAGGAAATTTTTTATGGCAATCTGTTACATAGTGTGTTCAGTACAAAATCACTGCAATACTTTTTCAATTTATTTAATTTTATTGATTAGGACCAACAAACATAGTCCAAACTCCGTGAAAAGTAAACTGTACTGAAAATCCAACCACATCGCACTTGTAGAATGCAAAGGTCGTGCATCATTCGCGGTGCACGCCTTTGGAACAAATTACCTGTTACAATCAGAGAGGTCCCCTGGCAATACCATGTTAAAAAACTGCTTTTTCGTCACTTATTTACAACTTCAAATCTGACTCTTGAAATCATACATTGATGACATTCAAGATTGGAGTACGCTGTATGCATGGTACACTGCAGTATATACTGTTTATTATCAGCTTTGTATTCTGAAATGCTTTAAACCAATTGCTGTTTCACAGTTTTATCTGTACTATGTATAACCTGTTTCTCAAAGGGCTAATTAGCCTTAGGGACTTTTTTTAAAATACAAATACAAATACATTCAGTTATAAATTCTAAATTCATCTACTAGCTAAAAATAATTCCAACTTTATCAAATTCCGAAATGGAGTTCTCTCCGAATGTGTATCTTGAATAAACTTTTATCAATTCTACAACAAATGAACCCTAACTCTGTCGAATGTCATGTTACAGAATTCAAGAACTCAACAATTTGTCGAAGAAAAAAATTTAAAAATGACTCATTTTTACGAATTTCCAAATACCAAAACTACAGAACTAGGCTATTTGAAGATTTGTATTGACTTTTTCCGATTCATGTCTGAATTTAAATTGATAAATCTATTATATTGAGATAAATATGCAATAAAAAAATTTTTTAATTGAAAAATTTAATAGAGTTGGATTTTCCTGCCGCTTCATCGATTTATAATTTACATACAAAGGAAGTCCAAACATAGTCATAGTGCACACAGTCGTTCTGAAAATGTCGCTTGGAGAGGGGCACTAGCCACGTCCTCAGTCTCGGCTGACTTTCGCCAGCGCCGTCAGCTGAGAGCAAACTGTACCCAAGCCGCGAATTTCACCAATGCGCGAACGGATGGAAATCACATACAAATAGTTCATACGGGCTTTACTGTTTACGTTGAAGCACGGACGAACATGCTCCCAGGCTGTTCATAGCCAAGCCCAAAACCTGACTATATACGGATTTCCAGTGCACAAGTTTTTCACAGAATGAGTTTTGGAACCTTGGAAGAAGAAATTTGATGAAGTAAGAATCTATGTTTTGTCAACTCGATAAATCTACTGATTCCGGCATAAATTCGAGAATCCAGTTTTGAAATTTGATAAAGTTGAACCATTTTTGGTCACTTGATTAATTTAGAATTCATGGATAAATTTACAACGAGTCTGGTTTAAGAGTTTCGAGATTCCAAATTTTCGAAAATAGGGTTATTATGAAATATACTTTCTGACCACTTGGACAAATTCTTATTGAACCGACTTCCGGATTTTATAAATTCAACATTTGATAATAACGGCATAAATCCACATTTGTAAAATAACTGAAATTCTGGAATAGATAGAGTTTGGATTTCATAAATAAATTTGCAGGAATCCTTGTTTCCAATTTTGTAAAATTTCTAAGGTAGAAAAGTGGTTTTATTTCCACACGGAGGGAATTTGTCTAGAAGCCGTTGCGAAAAGTTTTGTCAAAGTCGGACATAAAGGCTTTATGGTAAATTTCAATATTCATTCCGTAAACCTCTATATTCCGGACTGCAGCGATTCTCCAATTCAAAGTGCGACGAAGTAGGTCTGCTATGACCCCGACAATCGTTAAAATTTAGGTTATATATATGTCCTCTAAATGAGTATTGAATGTTACGGGAAAGCTTGAATATCCAACTTCTACAAGACTTTTTGTAATGGACGGTGAAAATATTCTCCTTGTGTATTAGGGCTTTAATCTTCTACATGTGTCTACGGATACAATGACATTTTTACATTTACATGTGCTTTGTTTTCGTAGTATATTCCAAAAGTGTAATTATGATTAGTATAATAAAATGTATAATAAATGTTGTTTTACCGTCACAACTACTTGTCTTCCAACACCTGGCGACAAACTCAAATATTAGCGCGATAGCCCTTCTTAATACGGATTCAAGTTGAGCGAAATTCAAACCAAGTTGAAAAATATATATCCGGGTAGCTGCGCTTACTTTCCATAGCCACATATGTTTGAGAGGACCTCCTAATCCTTAAAACCGTTACCGTTTAAGATTTTATGGTTGACTTGGAAATCAGAGCAGAATGTCAGTTTTATGAAATTCCAGTAGCTCATGCTCTACTGAACTAGCATATTCGTTTTAGAATGTTCAAACATTGCGCAGAACAGCTTTGATCACGCAGAGCATTTAGTTTGTATCTAATGACGAACATATTACAGGTATATTTTTGGGGTTCGCACAGTGGTCCAAAGTTCCCAAAAAGCTGGTCAAAAGTCAAATCTTCAGCAAGATTCCTTGGAAATCACTTCTTAAGGGTATTTTAGCCGAGGAATTTGAATTTAGTATGGAAAATAGAAAACAAACCAAATGGCTGACACAAAACGGCAGACACCTTATGTCAAAAATCTAGCTCTAATGAAAAATCTCTATAAAGAATAAATTTTCGAATTGTAGAATTTAAATCTACTTCCAAAATTTTCAAAAGTTATAATTTTTACTAGATGCTGGAAAAAATTCATCTCGAACGTCCGAACATCACGTAGTGACGCGCTCAAGGTACAGCGACCATGGAGTTACAACACAAATATACGAGTAAAAAACAAAGGAGGGATTTCATAATGAGAAAAAAGTGGTAGTACGTGGTAGTTTTTCTGTAGCTCTACGGTTCCGCGAGTTTTATGGCATTTGGTGAAAACTACGTGACGTCTGGACGTTCGAGAGATTTTTTTCTAGCATTTAGTAAAAATTATAACTTTTGAAAATTCTGGAAGTAGATTTTGATTCTACGATTCGAAAAACTGTTCGTTATAGAGATTTTTTTATTTTTATTTTTTGACATAGCATGTCCACCATTTTGTGTCGGCAATTGACAAGCAATTATTATTGTCATATATTGTAAAATCTCGATATTAAATTTGTATTTTTTGAACTTAGACAACCATAAACATAAATTTTTACGATTGTAGCACAATTGAGGCGCCATTTTGCGTCGGCCATTTTTTTGTGCCAAAATTAGATTCCTCATTCAAAACACCCTCAAGGAGTGATTTCCAAGCAATTTTGATGAAGATTTGACTTTTGGCCAGCTTTTTGGTCACTTTGGACCACTGTGGTCCGGTCTAACTTCTATATGTGCTATCTTTTCATGAGGGTTACTACCATGTGTCCTTGATTCCTGGATCAGCGACGTGCGGCACGAATGCCAATCCGTGGTAATTAAAGCGTCGGCAAAGAAAAAGTTAGATCAACACAAGTTTTGAATCCATTGACTTGAATAGAGCTATTATTTTTTCCGATATGTTTTTTTCATTTCAAAAAAGCGTTGTAGTCGCTTAACTGTTGACGAAAATGTGCTTGAAATTTCTAAAATTACATTTCGAAGAATAAGGTTTTGAGGTTGAGGTAGATGTTGAGTGAATACCATCGACAATTTTTACATCCCTCTCCGAACACAGTTCTCGAAAATTTGTTGTCCAGGTAGCGATTACAGCACTACTGCGAGATATAAATACAATAAAAACAAATAATTCTATAGAACCCTATGGATTCTTTATGGGTTCTTTCTGCTGATGCATTAATTTTAAAAATTGAGTAAGGAAAACCCTTACCTTATCTATATCTAGTGAATGGTGTGACTTAGGTACATCATCAGAGCCGGGTTTATGAAGATCGGGTACCAAATTCAACCAAAAGGATAATCGATGTGCTCGGTAATGATTTTTTAATTTTGATTTTATATCTGTAATAATAATAATTACATAAACAATTAAAAGAACTTTTTTCCATAAGATTTAAATCGATGAATATTCAGCATACACATTAGAATAGAATATGTGATGATAATATGACACGTTCTATACCAGTGCCTTTCCGAGTCAAAATCTATTACTAGCTTAGAACCTGTAAATCCCACCTTATTAAACGCCAGGACAAGTGTAGGAGCTTCTCACTGAGCAGAGATTTCTATTTAATCTTGGCCCTACAATATCCCTTAACACGTCCGAATCTCCGACTTTTTCCACGGGTAGCGTTAAAGTAGGGTCTGTACTCTGTATTTTAAACATACTAGAGCCTCCTTCAACGCTTCTTCGACGCACCAACATAAAACAATAAAAGTGAACAATTCTTATTGATCAGCAGTAATTACAAAATATTCATATCCGTGATATAATATGCGACAAGTAAATTTACAGAATGCCTAACCAACTGAGCTAATCGAGCACATTGGTATATGTGCGATGAGAAGGATTACCACTGTTCAATACTTTGCAATGCGAAATCGTTATTCATATTCGAAAAATTATTTTGATAATGCTGTAATGTCGCTATAAGATTACATAATTGCTTGTGTATAAATAGGAGGACCGGAAGAGCCTCCGGCAGTTCTCATCTTGACTCTTCGTCGTAAGCACCTGAATAAGGTAACGTCATATCTCAAGAAGGGATATCTCATCCTTTTTGAAAATACAACTAAGCGATATTCGGTATAAGAATGCAATGATCGTCAAACTTATTGTGCTGTTGAGTGGTTGAAACAATTTTAGAAGAGTTTAAAATAGGTGTTTGAAAACTGCACCATTTCAAGCTTTGGTCCAACTTACTTACTGTTTTTAAAAACTTTTTCATAGGTGCATGAACCATTATTAAACTAAAGTTTTTTACAGTCAGTATTGAATTTTCCATAGAACCAATTCATACCTCGTTTGAAAGTGATTGAAGATCACACAAAATAATAAATATACAAATGCTTGATATTTTTAATAACTAATACTGTGGACAAATCAGAACAGAAGATGGATTCTTTTGGAAATGAGTGATTATTACTACAAAATCATGTTGTGAACAAATGAACCATGATACTCTTATAGGAGGATTGAAGGGAAATTTGGCACTGACTAACGTTAAGAGATTTCTCAAGACACTAACCTGATCGAGTATGCGGCTGGGGCCAAAGTTACGGAAACTTACGTAACTTTAGTCCTCAACGAGCTGAGAATCATTTGGTCCTACGGAAAATTCCATAACGCTAGACAGTCCGGAACAATTGTAAACTCTCATTTGATTATTCTTTAATTATGAATTTAAAAAAATCTTCTTTTAATATTTCTTCTTGAGTCACAAGAAAAATTCAGAGTTTCTGACACAATTTTTGTCTTCATAATCAAAGTGTGTGATTCTTCACTCATTCTGAATATTCTTTATTGAAAAGAAAACAATTAGAAGTTTTCAGCTCTTTTTTCTAGTGATATATGACTGTTTCCTGGTCATTTGCATGATATGGTTTAGGAAGTAATTTTTTCCCAAGTGAAATGTTTTATTTTCTATTCTTTGACAACGCTTGGTAGTACACCATTGGCTCATACGATAGCGCGTCAGGCTTCCGAGGAAGAGGACTAGGATCTTTTTCCAGTGCCGATAACAATGAAAATTTGCCTATGTACTTTTACTTTTCGAAAAGTAAACTCACCTTAAACTGTAGATCCCCTTCAAAAAGGACTGTTAACCTACCAAGCCGGAGGCTCCACGTCGAGAGGACTATGCTTGGGGGTCACTTGTTGACTTAAGCAGACTCGAATTAGAGTTGTCAATTTCCTTGCGTGGAGGCTCCATGTTGAAGAGACTATCGCTCGATGGTCGCTGGTCGAATGAAGTGATGAGCACCTACACACATACATTTGCATTGCACACTAGGCCAGTGCGCCATATGTGGGCAGCTAATTAATGACCTCAGAAGGAAGGCGCCATCTTCCCCGACCTAGCTAGGAAGGCTGCTGGATGACATAGTGGTTGGGGCTCACTTTGCTTTTCAAAGGGGTCCGATGGCTTCACTGTGCCATGTAGCATACCTGGCTCACAAGAGGAACGTTTTCATAATATTGAGAAACAACGAATGCACCGATACCCAACTCGGCGAAGGTCCCCGTATTCGTGATACTGCCTTGAGATAAGCATGAATAGACAATATTAAGTCATTTTTATCATGAATTGTATTCTAATATGAATGTTGCATATTTTCAGTTGAGAGGAAATTTTTCTTTGTGGTCGAGCATTGCAAGATCTATTTAATTACAAACTGTGACCCCGCTTGAAGCTTACCCAATTAATACTCTTCCGAGAAACTTAGTAATAGTTGCGGGGGTCTGAGGGATTAGGCGAAACGCGTGGCAAGAATTGTCACATTCCGCAGAGATGCACACAAAAGAACATCATCTTGATCATTAGGAATGGTCCATCCTTCATGGCAAGAAAAATCTACATTTGAACGAAATACAGTTGATCGATATCTATTTTTCTACTAGGAATAGTTTATATCGCCCTGACTGTTCACGTTGGGCTAAAACTCCGCTATAAGCCAACGTTATCGGAGGCCATGCCCGACACGTTCCTTCAATTATGTTGTCAGTTCATATACTTATATATTCCATTTATTACAATAAGGTTAGATGGAAAAATAAACATTGATATTCCCTAATCGCACTGCGGTCATTATGAAGCCAAAAGAGTCGATTCAACTTAAGACACAAATATTTGTTGGTATGGGCTTGAGTAGGGTCAGAGAGGTTCGAAAGGATTGAAATAGGTTCTCAAATTGGAAGACTGTAGCTTCTGAAGATTGAAAGTAGGGCCTGTGAATTGAAATGGAGTTAAAGGGGAGACATATGCTTCATTCTGTAGGGGTTGAAAGTTTGAAGTAGATGCTATAGGTTCGAATAGAGTTGAAACAGGTCGTAATAAGGAGCTGCAGGTTTGAAGTAGTTTAAATTCTGACTCGGTTTGTAGGCTTATTTAGTCGAAATATTGTCAGTATTATATTATTTTTTAGATAATTATTCATATGGATATCTCTGTTTTGGAAATATCGATGTATGTCAGTCATATGCAGAATTTTTTTCATCGTTCCATACTACTTCAGTTCCCTGAATGTGTTTTTTGCTAAGGGTGAATACAGAACAATCGATAAGTTCTATAAGAAAATTCTTTCTTTTACTTATTATTCTCCCCGGCAAGACGCATTGAAAAATTAAACTCAAAAAGTGGATAATATCGCAGGTAGAGGACAAATTACCTAAGAATGCGCTTCAATTCTTACCTATACTCAAATATTTCTTATGAACGGCTTCATAAGCTGTCCAATCAATATTTCTCAGTTTCGTTCGCTCAGGCCTTGAATTCAATTGTCCGAAATCTATGATACCGTCGTTAGGATTTCTGAAAAGGAGAAAGATTAGTTTTGTGAGAAAATCAGAGTAATTATGGAGACGAAACGCTTATTAATTTGCGCAAAAAAAGTAGAACGACTTCTCCTAAAAATTTTGAACGTTTTCGTACCATAAATTTGGTCTTCTCACTATTACTGCATGGAGAAAGTAGATCCGGATAGTCAAAAGACAGTAAGGAATGGCAAGAATAGTGATCTAGACAAAATGTGATTCACTGAGTAATGTGAGTAAAAAATAAATACAAATTTTTTTTCATTTTTTCCTGTCATGTTTCAACAAAAAAGATACGGAATTATTTAAGTAATAGACTGCTCCCACGTAAGATGAACGGTTTCGAGCTTGGCTTGAACGGCCTTGGGACGACTTCGGCATGAGCTGGAACGTAAACAGTAAGGGCTGTACGAACTCTTTGCTTGTGTTTTGCATCGTTGAAGCATTGGCGAATTCCTCTTTCGGGTCCACGGTTTGCTTCGACTGTAAGTCTAGAGAGACCAACTCCCGCGGGACCAGTATAT
>WSXT02219998.1:0-17012 GCA_011762715.2 Neuroterus valhalla | reverse complement strand
CTTCGCTCGCGCGTCAAACGAATGCTCATTCATAATCGACCATTTTCTCCACTCGTTGTACAATATACTATTATTTCATCTCTTCCAAATCCGAATTATAATAAGTTTAAAATTTCCCGTTCCATATAAAAAATTCCCTGTTCCAAGTGGAATTCTACTTCTTCACTGGAGCTCCCTATCCAAAATCAGATGAATGAGGAAAAGCCAATAAAACGAGATAAATACATTTTTTTGGAAAAATAAAGATACTAATTCTTTCTGTAAGTTTGGGCTATCTTCAATTCAATTATCACATTCGAGTCAGTTAAACAAATCTCACAACTAATTTGCAATACGTTTTTCTTATTATGGAAAAAAATAATAATTCTTCCTCCCATGACGTATAGAGACATTTAAATATTTTGAAAATCAGATTAAAGGAACGTTACATTCTTAATATCAAATGATAAGATCCCTTTTTGATTCATAAAAAGAAAGCAGTCATTTCTCGTATTTTTTCGGTAGAATTTCTAATATTCTAGGTCAGGGGTGTCCAATGCAAGGCTGGCGCGCTTCTCCTTTCTTCCCCTTCTCTGAGCGCTTCTTCGAGGATTCTCTTCTCGTTTCCCCTTCCCACATCGCGCTCACCGCATGAACGCATTCAAGGTGGTAAGAGAGGGAATTGACGAGTGACAGTTATTTACACCGTTGCTAACGCGTTGGACACCTCTGTTCTAGGTTGAGTCAAGTAAATTCCCGGTTTTAAAGTTAAATTCCTGGTAATTTCCCGGTTTCCCGGTCAAGTCACTACCCTGAATTTTAAAAATTCCATTTTTCTTGATTACGACCTTGTACAACTAGATGGACAATATGGTGAAAAATGAAAGCAGACAAGTGGTATTAGAATATTAAAGAAATAACTTACCATAGCTTCCGTAGCCTTGAGTCGCTGCGGCCGGTTGCACGTTGTAGCTGCTGCCCCATTGAGGAGGCGGCGGCGGCATCTGCTGTTGCTGTGGCGGCCCGGGTGGAGCACCCCATCCCTGAGTGTTATACTGAGTACTGTATCCAGCATAACCACCAGCCTGGGGGCTTGTACCCCATCCCTGGTACTGCTGCATCATGTTGCCGGGAGGACCCATTGGTCCACCCATCATTGGCCCACCCATCTGTCCGTTTGGTCCACCCATCGGTCCCATATTCCCAGCCATTCCCATCGGCGGTCCACCTTGTTGCGGTGGGCCCCACTGTCCCTGATGACCGTCATTCATCTTACTCGAAGAATCTCGTGGTTCAGCACGTTTAATCTCAACCTGAAAGCAGTAGTCAACAATCCTTCCTGTAGAAAACAATCACCAGAAACAGTGCGGACATTCCTCATGTGTTTAAGAGATCGAGATTTCTTCCCGTTTTATCATAATATCATTATAGTAATGGGTCATTCCAGAATAGATCTTAGTTCTCAGGATGGCGATTCGGCGGGCGATTTCAAATTCCCGGTAAAGTTTTACAATTTTCCCGGTCAACTAGAAGTAACATATTTATATTTGTCGCAAAACCCCAACCTTTTTTTTTTTTTTTTATTCATGACGTTCATTCTAAACATCCTTTAACACAACAGAACAAACAATGCAAAATAAATCAATTTTGAAAGGAATACTCAAATTTTCAACAACAAAAAATCTTTTTTTTTTACATAAATTGGAACAGTTAAACTTGCAATCAGAAAAATCAATTTACGATACCAAAAAGAAACGTATTTCTAACGAAATAGTTGATTTTTTGATGAAGATGAAAATCAAATAAAACGATAAATTTTCAACTGAAGCACTTTAATGTTTCAACCATGGAGGTGAATATTCAAACAAGGAAATTGATTATCAAATAAGAAGAATAATTTTTCAAGACAAAATACAATGTTCCAAAAAAATAGTCGAATTTTGAACCAAAAACATAATTATTTTCCACCCAAAAATGGAACAGTAACATTTTTAGTCTAAAAAACCAATTCCAAACCAAGCATAAAAGTTTCATACTAAAACAAAGAATCTTCCACTGAAGGAGTGAATTTTTGAAACAGATAAATTAAAATTTACTGAAAAAGATGAATTGTCAACGAAAATTTGAATAATCAAATTTTAAATTGAAAAAGGGATGTTCAACTGAACAAATGAATTTTCAACTAAAACTATAGAATTTTCAATTGCAAGAAGTTAAACTTTCAGTTTAAAAAAATTACTTATAAGAAAAAATCCACTTCAACAAACGAAATAATTAACTTTCAGACAAATGATTTCACTTTTACACAAAATGGATAAAAATCAAATGAACTCAAATATGCTACACTGAAGTAGTTGAATTTTAAACCAGAAAGACGTATTTTTAACTGAAATGATGAACATTTAACTAGAATAATTCAATTCTTGACGAAAGATTAATCTTCATGCAAAAAAGAAATTTCCAACAAAATGGTTGAGATTTGAACCATAAAAACGAAAATTTTCAAACGAAAAAGGAAAAGTGACATTTTTGTCGACTAACATAAAAAATGTTCGAATTTATAACTTGAATTAGTAACAGAGAAGAACAAAATTCGGTTTTTTGTTCTTCTTCTTATTAAATAGCACAATAAGTTGAGAATATTCTCCCAAAATCTTAAATTGATCCATGCAAATGTCTAAGAGCTAGACCCTGTGGAAGTTCCGCCCATCAGGTTACGGCAGTTTGGCACGTCGCAGTTCGAAGGCTCAAAAAAAGCGAATTTTTACCAATTTTTTTTATATATCAAATGGAATATTTTAGTTGAACAATTTAGCATATCAAAGATATTATAAACATTTTGTGCTATTTAATAAGAGGAGGTGCTAAATGGCAAAAATTTGACCGAAAAATGGGATTTTTTGTTTACAACTATGCCAAAAATTCAAATTTTATTCTTATGTTTCTTCCTTCGTGCAAGCACGAGTTTTATACATGTACTGACTTAAAAAATTTTGGTTTTTTGATTTTGGATAAACCAGTCGTTAGTTATTATGGCCACGCGGAGATCACTTTTTTTTTTTAGATCAATTTTCCTCTAAAAATGAAACAGTTAAATTTTCAGTTGAAGAAATTGGTTTTCAACCAAACTGATGAATCTTCAGGTATAATGATGAATCTTCAAAAGAGTAAATGGTATGTATAAGCAAAAAGATGAATTTTTGACCATGAAGATTTATTTTCTACAAGAAAGGCAAATTTTCCTCGAAGTACATAATTTCTCAAAGAAAAAGTTTAATTTTCAAATTTAAAAATCAATGTTCAACCAAATACTAAAATTTTCACTAAAAAAAATTCAATTGATTTTCAACAAAGTGGTTACAATTTCAACCAGAGGTGAATCAAAAAATTTTGATTTCTAACAATTAAGTTTTGAATTAAAACAAGTAGTTGATTTCTCAACTGAAAAAGGATGAATTCGCAATGAACAATGTAAACAAGTTTTCTGTCGTTATTCAAGAACTCTGAAGACTGCTTGAAGTACTTTTTTTACTTGGAATTAGGAAGAGGGGACTTTAAAATTGTTACAAATTTTGAATTGGAGGAAAGATAATTAAAATATCCTCTCTCCTAAATCCGAATTATAATGGACTTAAAAAGTTCCCGTTCTAGAGCAATGGAAAAAAATACAATTCTTCGTCTCATGACGCATGGATTTATTTTAATGTTTTGAGAATCAGATTAAAGGAACGTTACATTCTTTAAATCAAGTAAAAAGATCTCTTTTTGAATCATAAAAAAGCGGTCATTTCTCGCATTTTTTCGGTAGAATTTTTCACAGTCTAGGTTGAGTCAAGTAAATCCTGGTTTCCCGTTCAAGTCGACACCCTGATGATTTAACTTTAGTTAGATTCAAGTTATTTGTTTCTTCCACTTAAAATAACAAAGTTTTGTGATAGAGCGGCCCTACCATCAAACATCGAAGCTCATAAACACTAAAATTCGACTTTAGGAAAGATATATTTCAATATAATTTTTTTTTTTTTTGTCATCACGTCGCAACCACGCCTAGGCGATCTATTCTGGAATGGCGCCAATTTCAAAGATGGACAAAATTACATCAAAGATTTTGGCTTCTGTTGAAAGAAAGTAAAAAGGAAGGGGAAATCTGAACATCTCTACCTCTTATCAGCATAGAAAAATGTCTACATTTTTATACTCAAATATCGTAAAGAAAAAAATTCTCGTCTCGAATAGTTGATATCAATACAATATTTTCAAAATACTACTATCCTGAATTAAAAAGACATAGTCCGAATACTTAAAAAACTTTCAAAACATTGAAAAAGTCCTAGAATAAAGGAAATAAAGATCGAAATACACGGATAAGAGTAACGAATTATTTTTAAGTTAATTAAAAGGAATATCTGGCATTAAAACCTGTTTTGTTCCAGCATGAAAAATAACTGTAGTTTTAGTTTCTATGGCGGAGAATTTCGACCATAATTATTTCAAGTATATCTAGAATAACATAGAGAACCTATATAATGTTATATATGTAGTATTCTAAATCAAACTCTATAGATAAATACTAAAAATATCTAATTTATGACTAATTCGTTTTTATAATTCTAGGATAATTCATTTTTAGAAACTGATAAGAACCGGTTATTAGTATCGGCATTCTTAGATTAACAGAACAAAAAAAAATAGATCAGAGAAACTGCAGTTCTTCAAAGCTGTTTTGTAAAATTCTTGTAATATTTATAAACTACATTTGCAATAAAAAAAACTATTTACAAAACGGAACTTTTGTACAGTTTCTCTTCACTTTCGCTTTAAACCTTAAGCTCTCGAAAACTAACTTGTATTATAAAATCTAAATATATATTTGGTAATAAAATACTACATTTTTTTCTTCTAAACCTATCTTACTGTATATTTTAACAAGTATAACGATCTTATTTCATAAATTATATTAACTTTGTTACTTCGCAAAATTATCTACTTAAATAATCAGATAAAGCAATGTATCTATTATTATCCTTAAGAACTCTTCCAACTTAAAATAAATATATGCTATACCTGTTTTCCATTCAGATTGACGAAATGCTCGGCGACGCATACGTCCACTGCATCATCATTTTCGAAGCTGAGAAATCCAAATCCTGTCGTCCAAACGTGACATATTGTTTATCAAAACGGACCAATATTTACTATACGGGTATTCCTCCAAGTAACTACTCTTTCAAATTATTCAATTCTAAACAAAATCATAGTTCAGGGTTGTTACAGAAGTCCAATTCCATAATTACAAGACATTTTCAGGGTTTTCAGGTCAATTTTTGGAACATTTCCAGGACAACTTTTTCAAAAATTCGTTTCAATATTTGAAACAATATATTTTTTTAAGCATCGTACTGTTAAGAATACGCTGAGTGATATATTATCATACTTAGTATTCAGTATAAAAAATAATGAAACGTATTCTTTATCGAGAAGAATAATTTTTAACAAAAAAAAAAAACTTTTAACGAAGCATTTCAACTTTCGAGCAGTTGAATTTTTCACTTAAAAATATTATTTTCAACGAAATAGTTTCATTTTCAACCAAACAGTAGAACTCTTACCAAAACGAGATAAACTCCGAACCCTATAAGAAAATTAAAGTATTTTTCTGAATTATTAATGAAAAGTCGTACTATTATAATTTCAGTTTAGAATTCCTCTTTGGATTTGAAAATATACTTTTGAGTTAGAAATTTATTTTGTAAAAAATTCACCTTTTTGGGATAAAACCTCAATTACTTTATAAAAAATTCATCATTTTCAGGATAAAGAATCTAGTATTATAAAAATAAAATGGTATAAAATGAACTGTTTCACTAGAGCATTCGCCTCTTTACCTGTTTGGTTGAAAATTAATCTAGAGTGGATAACAATTTGAACATTTTGTTGAAAATACATATTTTTTATAAAATTCAACTGTCTCAATTTAAAATTAAAATATTTTCGGGTTCAAGTATCGACTGATACATTTGTTGTTCAGAATTGATATTATTTGGACGAAAATTTGACTCTTCTTCAACATTCGTCTTTTTGGACAGAAAATACGTCTTCGGGGATCAAAAATCCAACTGTTTTTTTGAGAAGATTCTGTAACAACCCTGTAATTACAGTGTTCTTTTTTTTTCAGCCAATATATTTTGAAGTCGGTAGTATAATTTCGACGCCGAAATGATTTTTTATTAACGTTAATATCACTGAATAACTTAACAATGTGTAATAACAAATATTTACGACTTTGAAAATCTTCCAAATTCCACGGAACTCAGAAAAAGTGTTGAAAATTTTGCTAGCACACAAAAAAACCAGAAAGCATTATTTATCCAATACTAATCTTATGCTGTGCCGATAACCGGTGAGGTTACGCAGCGGCAGTTGAAATGCACACATAATATCTAGATAGTCACTTATACAAATTACACACATTACTTTGGATCATAAAAGTACCGAAGTTGCCAGTTCTTTTAAATTAAAGTTTTGAAAGTTCCAAATGAATTTCAATTATTTAAATTCGAATATAACTTATTGGACTACTCTTTTTTGTATCTGGACCTTATCAGCAAAAAATAGAATTTTGGAACAATGACTAATACTGAATGTAGACTTCCGATTGCTTTCCTCATGTATCAGTTTTCAAAAAACAATTATAAATCGAGTGAGATGAGAAACTTGAGTTACTTTTTCTTGATGTATATTCTTTCTTAATTTAAAAGCTGCAAACGAATTTTACAAATGATCGTGGCTTAATCGACTTAAGCTACACTTAATATAAACACATGTAATGTTATGTAATGTAACGGAACGTAAAAAGGATCCCTAACAAACGTCTTACAAAAACCTTTCAACAGATTTGACTTGATACTTTCATATTCACATGGATTGCAAAATATGAAAACGAAGAATCAAATATGCTGAAATTTGTTTCAATGTTGGTACAGGGTCCTGTCTATATTTAGTATCACTGAACCAATTTAAAATTAATTTATTGAGCTTAGACGTAGACTAACCGCATTCTTAGTATTATATGAAAAAAGATCATAAACGTAAAATTTCAAGATTTAAACGTAAAATTAAAGCATATTAAAAGAAAACACAACTTCGTAGCATGAAATTAGAGATATGTGTAACTACCTTAAGTCATATGTTAACTTTAAAAAATAAGTAAATGGTATGTACGTATTTGAAAATCGTGCTAACTATTAACAGTAACTGGAGCCAAGAGAGTATTAGAGTAGAAAATTGAATAAAGAGCTTAGTTTTTTCCCGAGACACAATAATCACTGAAAATCGTGGACAATTTATGACAGTTATACTCTCTAATATTCTCTAGCTGTAGCTAATGCTGTTACTTGTTTAATTTGGAAAGATTAACTATCTTCGAAAAAAATGTCGACTTCAATTTTTTTAAATAATAAAAAATGAATATTAATCGAAGGGCCAAAACGCCACTACATAAACTTCATTCCAACTGTGACAAAAATTTAGAAAATAAAAGAATTTTTCTTCGGAAAAAAAGGGATCTTTCCACAAGGAGGAGGGACTTTTTGCTTTCTATTTTTTCATTTGTTCTATTGGGAGAACGAGAATATTGCTAGACTCTTCATATAAAATATTTTTTGGAATTTCAAAAAGTGCTAAAGAACAGTTGAGGACAAACATGTTCGAAACCTAGTTTTTATCCAACTTTGAGTTCGGAATTTTTCGAATATGACAGTAGTTGAATCAAAAGCTTTCAAATTTGGAAAGAGGAAAAAAAGGGCTGACTGTGATCCAGTGAATAATTGTCACAATCAGATTGAAATTGAATTTCAAAAAAAAGAGAGAACGAGAAAATCTTACCCCTTGATTTCTTCTTCTCTTGGTCGTACATAATGACAACCTCCATGACCTTGCCGAATCGAGTGAAGAAAGATCTCAAGTCCGTCTCAGTAACGTTACTTGGCAATCCACCAAGGAAGACCTTCGGGAAACCTCCGCTTCGTTTCGGTTTTTGCAGAGTGCGTGGATTGCATGGTTTCGGATCAATCTAAATAAACGAATAATAGTCAAGGAATTATTATCTCAAGTTTTAAATAATTGAACAAATTTCTGTTAGGGAATGAAGGAACTCGTTTGTTTAAAATCAGTATTGGGAGGAATTTAAGGGAATATGAAAGAACTTACGGTTCGCCCATCCAGCTGATGCGGTCCATTTTGGAGAACCAAAGAAACATTGGCAGGGTCGCTGAAAGTAACGAATCCAAAGCCACGGCTGCGACCAGATTCGCTATTCTTCATCACGACGCAATCGATAACATCGCCATATCGGCTGAAGTAACGTTGCAAATTTTCTTGGGTTGTTTCCCATGACAAACCTCCAACAAACAGTTTTCTGCAAAATAAAAACATACAGTCTAAGTCTTCGAAAATTTCCATAAAATATTTTTTCTCAAAGTTTAGTGAGCAAGATGACATTTTTCTCTCAATCAGCGGTACTTTTTTCAATGGTCAGAATTTTCCATGATCTAAAAGAATGGATAATAGGTACTTCGTAGAAATATGTTACAATGGCGAATGAATAATGAGGACTGATATTCGCCATTTTATGAATCACGAAGTTAGAACCAAGTAAACCGAAATTTTTGGATGTGAATGAAAGGAGGTCATATCTTATTTGAAAAGACCGTAGACAGATGAATAAAAAATTTATTCGGGTTATGAAAACAGGAACAATTCAAACCGAAAATTGATACGAATTATCTGATATCTAGTACAAGTGATGACCTACTTTTAAGATAAGTTTTCAAAGATAAACTAAACACACATTTTTCAAACTCAAGTTCCAAATTGTTTGAAGAAAAATGCCAAAAATAAGGATTTTTTAATGGGCGAATTTATTTCGATTTTCCAATTCAAACATTTCACACTACATTAAAAAATTTGAAATTCGAAACAACACACACTAAGGTTTTCAATTGTTCAATTCTGAACATTTTAAATCTGACATATTTGATACGCTTTTCCAATTTAAAATGCTTAGTTTTTAATACATTTAATGCAGAAGTATTTACAACTTTATCAGAAATTCATTCAAGACAAATTTAGAAGACAGAAATTTAGAAAACATAACATGTGTGGAAAATAGGGTCCAATTACTTTGAAATGTCAAACAATTTCTGACCACTTTAACCTAATTTTAAGAGAGAAGAGCAGCGCACGAAATTACAATTTTTTTTGGAAACTTTATTTTGCTTTTTGAAATTTATCTACTTTGTTGCTAGCTTCGTGGAGTAAAATCAATTTGGAAGCAACAGATATTTAACCATTCAACTATTATTATTTATTATTATGAAGTAAATAACTTTTAATAATGGAACTATTATTAGCTTACTATTTAACCATCTGAGTTGCTACAAATGGAGGGGTCTTCTTTGAACGGCATATTTTATCACATTTGCCATCTGCCAAGATCGATTATAACTGATTTATTCCTCCTTACCGTTAACAGTTTCAGAGGAAAAATAAACTTTCTAGAAGTGCTCTTCAAAAGATTCAGCAAATCAGAAAATAAATCGAAACGGATAATTAGGAACAATATAACTCTCAGAAAATAAGGTAATATTTATTTTCAAAAAAGGGATTTTTTTCAAGAGGAATTTTTTTTCTGTCACTTCTTAAATGGAAGAACAGGTGTCTACATTTTTTACATCAAAATTGTTCCAAAAATTCAGTGTTCAAGGAAAAAAAAAACATTTTTTTTTATAAATTATAACTTTTAACAATGATAATGTTAAGAAGCTGAGAAAATTATTACAACGTTGGAATTTAAACTAAAACTGGACTTACCATTATTTTCTTGAATTATTGAATGAAAAAAAATTACATTTGGAAAAATTACTTTTGTCACGATGTGTCTTTGATTTTTAAAGGATTCGTAATGCAATAGCACTAATGTTTATGAATTTGTTATTAATGCCGCAACCCTCTGTAAATGATTTTATATTTCATAAAGAATCATGCACGCCAATGCAGATCCCATCAATTTCAAAATTTCAATAGTTTCTACGTTTTCCAAATCAATTTGCACAGTTATGTGTTTCGTTTTTCAATTTCAAAACTTTTTAATTAGAGATTCTCTAGAGTTTAGGGTAGTTAAATCATGCAGATTTTATAAATTTTTGTTTATTACAAAACTTTCGTTGTAAGGTTTGAAATAAAGATAATTAGGCTGATTCAGACGGAGGAACATTATTTTGAGAGCATAAAGAAAAATTCGTTGGGAAGTTCTTGAATTTATAGACTTCTAAATTCAAAAAGTTTTTAAATCTTCTTCTCATTGCAAGTTTAGAATAATATTTGTGGATGGTCTTCCAATTTTAATGGTTTCGAATTAAATTTCCTCTAAATTTCAAGATTTAGACTTTTAATATACTGCAGAAATCTATTTGGAAAATAAGTGACAATAAAAAAAAAAAGGGGGAAAAATAAGGAAACGGCAAAAATTCTCAAATATATGTAAAGATTATAGCGAGATTTCAGAAAAATAGGGGAAAAAAGGGTATGAAGGGACAAATCCCTGTGAAGTCGAAAATCCAACTGTTTTTATTTGATGACGAATTTTTCGCTGTTGTAAGTAGAACTATTTGGTTGAAAATTCACAATTTCGGGTTTAACATCACAATAATTTGTTGAAAATTTTACTATTTCGATGAAAATAAGAGTTTTCTGTTCGAAAAATTCAACTATTTTGTTGGAAATCCGTATTTTTCAATGAAAAGTTCATCTGTTAGAGTTTTGAAGTTTTTTGTTTCAAATTGCAGCTATTTGATTAAAAATCAGCTTTTCTGGTTAAAAAAGCATGTTTTAGGGTTTGGAGGTCATATTTTTGTCTGAAAATTCGACGTTTCAGTTTGAAAACTCAACTTTTTTGTTGGAAATTACCTCCTTCAGAAAAGAATTGATTTCTTCAGGTTGAAAATTCTACTATTTTATTGGAAATGTAATCTATTTTCCTTCAAACTTGAAGCGTATGATATTGATTTCGAATGTGATACTTGCACATAAATTTTATTTTTGAAAATGAATTCTTCCATTTTCGTGGAAAATTACCCTGTTTTCATGTTTTTCAGGCGTTTATCGAAGGGAAAAAATTTATTTTCAAAATCTCAAGCTACAATACAAGGCCACAATATAAACAGTTTTCGATTCGAATGCCTCTAACATTTGGTACCTATATGAAATTAGAAACGAAGAACATCAATTTGCTTCTTGAAAAAATATTCAGATTAAAAGAAAATCACTTCGAACTCTTTAAAAATCGCAGCCATGAAAGTTTCTTTAGACCTAAAGAAAAATCCGTGGGAGCACTGATTGACTGAAGGAAATAAAACGCCGGCTGCACCGGCATCTCAAGATCAACGGCCCTTTATACAGAATCCGCCTTGTGAAACACCGATTGGCCATTTCCGACGACATCTAGGCCCCGATTGGAGTAAAGCGAGCAAAGAGCGAACTTGCCACGAAGGATGATAAAAGGACGCACGGAATTAACGATTCTCTCCTGGGATTTTCCTGGCTTCATCATAATTAACGCTACAAACTCTAGATTATTCTCCAAAATCATGTAACCTGTCCATACTTGTCGAAATTAGGAACACGAGGCCGAGGGCAAGATTACGCATACCAAAACCGGTGTTAATCGCCTTTCTCGAAAACAGCTAAACTATCTATACAATCTTTAAAAAGAGATCATCAAACACGCGTCTTGATGCAGCCAAAAACTCCAAGAGATAAACTTTCGATTATAATCGATTCCTGGAGGTTATGGGGGCGGAAAAATGCGTGGTGAAACTATCAAACGACTGCCAGAAAATGCTGGACATCTCGCGCAAGAACTTACCGAAATGCTCGACCAATTTCGAGGGAGAAATGGAGAGATTCTAGGCTGAAGATAAACACTAGAAGGACTTACCCCTTTTCGTCGTCGTCCATTTCGTTTTTCACTCTCATAATCTTTCACTTATAACTATTAAAATGCTGCTACGTCTGGAGTGCTTGTGGGAATATGGCACGATGCTACAGCGCGAACGAGCGCGGACGAGGGTAATGGCTTCCAAATCCAAACGCGACGATAAAATGTAAACGTAACGAAGCAATGAGCGTCACTTCCGGAATTTTGCTCAATTTCTCTGTCAAATCAGCAACTACGGTTGACTCTTCCAAAAATCCAGGCCCGTATCACACACCGGTGAACCCATTCTTAGGACCTTTTTGTTTATTCAGTTTTCCGATAAGTATTTTACGTTGTGTGATGTATTTTTACGCCCATAGATAAAATAAGATTTAACAATATATCTCTTCTAGTAAAACAAATTATCTCTCCATGTTGTGAGTTGTGAACCAATTTTTACATGTAAATGTGCGGCTGTTTTCCTAACCTCACTTTTTCTCATGTCACTCTATTATTTAACACTTAGGCAATTTGTTGTAGTCCAAGAGTCTAGACTAGATTTTTTGAGAATAGTTTGTTACTGACATGGTTGATATGATTATTACCAGACTTTTCATATCGTTTGTAGTCTTTGGTCAAAACAGTTTAAGAAATCAGTTTTATATTTTCTGAGGCTCATGATTTAATTCCAGTAAATCTTGGTAAATCTTTTTAAGTTGATTGCTATGCCTTTCTGTTGCTTTTTATGAAATGCTACTTTTTATACAATTGTTCCATATCTGAACAATATCTGAATAAGTAGAGTTAAATAATCTAAAACGCATATCTTTTGCTCACGTCCCTGATCGGAATAAGAAGCATTCTATTTTTGTGGATAATTGGACCATTGATATTAAAAATAGTATGCTCATCATCGTTTTTGTTCGATCATCATTTATTCTCCAGAAAAAATGTAATTCGTCCATTAATTATTATAACATCAGAGTGAAACTTTAGCTAAAGACGCTGATGAATACGGTTGAGGAGTTGTATTGTCTCTAGTAGATTTCTAGACATTCCGCTAAACTTTCAGCGGGAAAATTTAAACTATAAGTATTCACATTCCCTATGTTTGTAGTATTTTTATTTTGCATTATTTTGGAGTTTTCATTGATTGATTATAAACAAAAATCGATATTGTAAAACTTTTTATAGAAATGGAATCTGGTTTCCAAAAATAATATACCTAAATTTGATATTAGTATAATATAATATAGGATATTGGTAGAGAATAGTCAAAAACACTATTTTTTGATGAAAACTATTATATTTTGAAGTTGCTTAACAGGAACGCTCAAGTATGTTGGGTTGCTGGTCTACTGGAGATAAAATGATTTAGGGAAATAATTTTTTGTTATGAAGTAACTAGAAACCAATCAATTTATAAGTTACTGCTGGATATTTGATTCAATTGATATATTAAGATACCATTTATTCGCTTTCCTGAAATCATAAATTTAACCCCGAAAAATAACTAGTAATTTTGATTGAAAGGTGGAATAGGTAGTGTGGAATTGGGTAAATCGAATTTATCATTTTCACGCTTTCATTTGATTGATAAATATTGTCATATTATTGTATTTTTTATAAATATATATTTGGAGAGAGATTCTGGTTTCATAACCAAAGATTTTTTTGTAAATTTTTGAATGTTATTCAATTTTTTTAATAAATAGAATACTTTATAAATACAGGGATCACATTTTGTACACTTCTATTGGATAATAGAAATTTAGATGTTTCCTGAACGATATATTATTTTTATTTCATTTAATTATTTCCTCACATTTCAAGTGAAAAATATTTTAGTTACTACGTAATAGATCAATTTTGTACAAAACAGTTTAATTTTCAACTAAGGATAATATACCTCCAATCGAAAATAGAATAGTACAAATTTTCAGTTGGAAAAATAAATTTTGGAATAAACAGTTGCATTCTCAAGCCAGGTGGATCTTCAACGCGAAAATTGTAAGAAGGTAGTTCAACTTTCAACCAAAGAGTTGAATCTTAGATCTAAAAATGAAGAGTTAAAAAGAAAAAAGGGTTGATATTTCAAAAAAGAAATTTTTTGAAATAAAAAACAATCTAATTGAATTTCATTCAAATTCCATTTAGTACAAAGTTACACATTCCAGAAAAAAACAATTATTTTTGTTAAAATTAATTTAATATTAACTCATTTCCAGTGAAAAGCGGAGAAAGAGTTTAGAAAAAACCGCAACTTTTTAGCACTTATCTAAGAGAAGAAAGCCAATAATTTCTTGAAACATTCATTTTTGGTAAATTGAATAAAATATCAACTCACTTCAAGTAAAAAGTAGGCAAAAAGTTGAAAATTCCAGAAAAAACCGCAAGTTTCTATCACTGAACAAAGAAAATATTATAAGCGATAATGATAAATTGTGCAACAAATATTTTTTCAACATGAATTAATTATTACTTCAATCTAATTGAAAAGTGGTGAAAAGTTGAAATTTCAGGAAAAAATTGGAACTATGGAGTATTAATCTAGAAGAAGATAGCTATAAACATTTAAAATTAGTTAAACTATTATTTTGCTAAATTAAATTAAATAACTACTTGATTTAAGTGAAAAAAAGACAAAAAGTTGAAAATTTTAGAAAAAACCGCAACTTTGTACCAAAATTCTAAGGGAATATTATTATAATTAATAAAAAATTGTTTAAACAACTATTTTTGTTAACTTCAATTGATTATTACCTTGCTCTAACTGAAACGTTGGAAATAAGTTGAAAAATTCAGAAAAAACCTTCACTTTGTAACCCGTTTCTAGGAGAAAGTTGCTAAAAACAATAATAAATTGTTTCAACAATTTAAATAAACATATAATTATCAGTATAAAGTAGTATTTTATGTATTTGAAACAATCTGCGTTGAAAAACCGCGAAAAAAACATAATTAGCGCCAAAAACTCGAAAACCCATTTTTTCACATATGGGGGTTTTTCGGGATCCTATAGAACCGACTCATAGGGGTGATATTTGGAAAGTAATATTTTATTCGAATTCTGTGACTAATTGTGAAGAGAAATGGTGAATTTCGAACTCGATTTACGTAATATTGAGAATTCTGAATAAAGTTTGCGAAAATGTATTTTTTTCTTATGGGAAATACATGTTGAACTTCATGGTGGCTTGCACCACCTATTTGAATATTATTTTTAAAAAAAATGCGTTTTTTTTTGTGAATTCGAACGAATTTCCGGGCGTTCTGCATAAAAATTCGAAAAAAAAATTTTTGATCCACCGTTATAGATTCCGTCCGGTCGGTCTGATCCGGCCCAGGACTGGCGCTGTTCATCTTTTTCAGAACAAAAAATTAAAAGTTTGATTTAGAAGGTCTTTTCTGTACCAGGATTTTCGCTGGGCAGCTATCCAAGAACAAAGGAAGTAATGAAATCGGTTTAATAGATCTGGTCTTAATCATTTGATTGGTTACTAAGCAATTCACTTAACTATTCGCTTATGCTACCAATTGACTAAATGACTACTCAGTTCCAAGCAAAATATAATTGTTGTTATTCCAATAAGAAAATGTTTTGATATTGAGTCAAGCACAGTTGAATTCTATTAGAAATGGAACATTTTCAACATAATAATTAACCCCTTCACCAGAAAGATTAGTTTTTACCCAAACTTTTGCATTTAAAAAAACTAATCTTAAAAATAAAATGGACAATTTTTTACCTAAAGAGTTGCACCTCCAACCAGAAAAGATTATCCAGCTAAGATATAAAACGAATCGCAACCATATTGTTATAAATTTCCAAGCCAAAAAGGCATATTTATAGAAAACGTTTCTATTTTTAAAATAATAGAATTTTCAACCAAACAGTACAATTTTATTTCAACAAGAAAACATCAATTTTCTACATAATAAAATTTAAGTTGCGCCCAAGTATACACATTCTCGATTGGGAAGATTAATTTAAAAAAGAAAAAGAGAAGAATTTCGACCAAAGAAAAAGTATTTTTTACCAAATTATTGAAAAAAAATGACGATAAACTTCCAATCATTAATGGACTAGTTGATATTTCGTACACTGAAAAACCGATATGGCTGTTTCAGCTAAAACTTTTCTAGCTGTAACGGTATTACGATGTTGCCTATTATCTTTTCCGTGACAAGTAAATTTTCTAGGTATACGACCCAAACCCAGTTAGGCGTTCAGAAGCAACTTCGTTGTGTCGTTGTCGTAAAAAGTGCCTGTTTATGATCTCTTAATTTTGTTGTATTCTTTGGAATATGGATGAGTGGGTGAAAAGAAAATTGTTAGATTGGCAACTGGAAGAATTTCAGCAAGTATTTGAAGGTTAATCTACCAAATTACATGTGCTTGCTCAAATTTTCAAGAGAGTTTAACCTCTGAAATTTTGTTACTTGTCATCAGCTAAGCTTGGTATAGGTCTCCTGCCCATACCGATATTGTGCGACGCGAAAACCAAATTATATGGCGTGCGACCGAAAAATCTAGGGCGCCGCGCTAGAATATACTGCTGAAGACCATACCGGTTTTTCAGTGTATATATATTCTACTATTTTTTGTCTATTTTTTTTTTGTTCTATTTATATTTGTCGAAAATAGAAATGTTTTTGATAAAATATGCCTTTTTGGCTTGGAAATTCATAACAATGTGGTTGCGATTTTTTTTATTTTTAGGTGAGTAATCTTACCTGGTTGAAGATGCAACTCTGAAGCGAAAAAATCGTTCATTTTAGTTTCAAAATTAGTTTTTCAATTCAAGAGTTTGATTAAAAATTAATCTTTTCGGTTAACCCTTACAGTCACAGGATCCGATGTATCGGCTACCTATTTTTCTTTATTTTCACCTCAATATTTTTGAATAGGATGCATTTTCACACGTGCCTTTACGTGTGTGAAAATATAGATTAGATTAGATTTATCACTCCATGCATACCCTTTTCGGGTTTTTACATATCTATATTCCCCCCTCCCACAGGAGATCGTCAGACATTGAACCCTTCAACTTAAATC
>WSXT02219987.1:0-17014 GCA_011762715.2 Neuroterus valhalla | reverse complement strand
ACGAATGTGTCGGTCTGTATGTCTGTATGTCTGTCTGTCTGTCTTTGAGCACTCAAACTTTCGAAAAAACTAATCGATCTGATTGTCCTTTGGTACACTCTTCCAGTGTCAGAAACTGAAGGTCAATTTCGTTAGCCAGCTATTTTGGATCAAAAATAGAAGAGGGGGAGCATTTTGAAGATTTTTGAGACCATTTTTTTCAAGACTTGATAATTGTAAGTGCAGCTTCCTGTAGTGAGTAATCAGTCGAGCAATTTATTCTTATGATTTTTTTTTCCTAACAACAAAATTGTCAGAGTTATGGCATTTTCAAAATTCGAAAATGTAAACAAAAATGATAATTTCTAGCTAAACAACGAAAAATATGAAAAAAAGTATGGAAGAAAAATGTTTCTTTTTGGAAGCCCTATAAGATGTTTATCACAACTTTTTGAATTTTTTAAAAAAATCGAAAATTCCAATTTGCATTGCACAAAAAATAAGAATGGTTATTCAAACAACTTATTATTATTTATAATTATATTCTTCCATTATAATGCTAGAAAGCTGGGGCTTCCTCTGGAAATTTCCACTTTTGGCGAGACTATTTTTCCACTTTTCAATTAGGGGGGTAATAATTCATGCAAGTTTACGAAAAAATGCTTTAATCAGTTTATTATTCTGGGGAGGGGGGAGGAGTGAGGGTTGAAATTCTTAAAAAAAAATTTTATAACTAATTTGAAGAAGTAAGATATATTTACCTGATATGAAAGCTTGAAGTCTTGACAAAAATTTAAGGTTTGGATCTCTATTGAATATACATACATAGAATCCGTTGTTCAGTTTTCCGATACAAGTATCTGTAAATCATAATAATCATCTCAAGTACCAATTATCCATAGGTTGTTTTTAGTGTGGACTTATTTTTCCAAACTAAAAATTGCATTAATTGAATAAAATGTTGTTAGGCTCACCCATAGCGTCCCGTTCAATTAGTTTGTCTTTATGTTTCTGTTTCTTACATTCAGTACTATAGAGAAAGTGACAAAAAAAGAAAATAATTAAAAATCGCATGGCTGTCATTGCTGAAAGATTTTTAAATGAAAATTCTTCAGGGCTGCTGAACTAAAAAACTCAATACTGCTTTAGGGTTTCTTCAATATATGTACCATCAAATGCCCCTCCACTTTTTGGATAAAGATTGTAAAATGTTGCACCTTTTGTGATGAAAAATTGTGCGATTGGAGTAATGTGAAAAATATTTACAATAGAAAACAAAAAACAACAAACAAAGTGATAAAATTCATTTTTTTCTTTTAATGGACAAAGCTCATAACAATAAGTTGATATCTTCTCTTTGTTGTGTGCAATAAATGCTGCGAAAATGGGGAAATCGGTGAGATGGTTCATTTATGTAAAAACTGGAAATGAATTTTATTTCGCAGAAATATAATGGATTTTGAGGCTATCCATAATTTGAGAAGTATTGATAAAGAACTGTAATAAATTATTGTTTTTATGAAGACTTACAAAATTGCCTGTAATAATTTTTTCGATATCTCACTATTTTTCTTCCATCCTTCGAAAATTCTAGTAAAACATAAAAAAATATAAAAACTGTAAGCATTTTTTCTTGTATTAGGCAGAATCCAATTTCAACTCAATTTTTTTTTGTCGCCAGAAATTCTTTTGAATCCAACACGTAATACGCAATAAAATCGTTAGGATTCACATTAAATTATCTATGATTCTTCGGATTCAACTCGAATTGCCATATAAATTTCTGTGAGTTAATTTAATTTGAAAATTGAATCTTCGAAATTTACAAGGATACATTTGAGAATATTAAATAATCGTTTGTAATTCTGAGGACTTGATGATGAACTCTTCAGAATTCAACACAATTTTATCTAAATTTAATAGAAATTCTCGGAAACAGCAATGAATTCTTCGCAATCATTTGCAATTTTTGGGGAAATCACTATTTATTGAATTCAATATGAATTGAATGGAAATATTTTAAATCAACAACGGCCATGACATGCTCAAAAACCAGTTCTCGTTTAATCACTGAAGTTAAGCAGCGTTGAACGCGGTTATTACTTAAATGAGTGACCGCTTGGACAAACCGCGTGCTGTTGACATACAATTTTTTTTTTAAAGAAAACAATGACTCGATTGTCACTCCTATTAACGAACTCTTTAGACTTGAAGCTGAATTATTCAGGATTCTTTGGGTTCACTATGAATTCGCAGGAATGCTGGGTAGTTTACCATTATTTCACCATGAACTCTTCAGATTTCACAATTCGCTCTTTAGAATTTACTAGGAATTATTTCGAATGACCATATTGTTGTTTGTAATTACAAAGGATTCTCAATCATCTCTTCAGAATTTAATACAAATTCACTTAAATTCACAATTAATTTTTCAGGAATTTCAAGGAATTTTTTTTATCATACGCTTTTTTGGAAATTTACGATGCATCAATTGCAATACAGATTCATTGAAATTCTTCCAAACAAACTTTGCCTTGAGAAAAATACTAATGAATTATTCAGAATTTGAGTTCAATTGTTTAGAATTCATTGAATTGACCATGAAGTCGATGGAATTCCTTACAGTTTACCATTAATTGACTATGAATTTTTCAGATTTCACAATTCACTCTCTGGAATTCACAATAGGAGCTATTTATTTGGATTGACCAATTCATCGACTGTATAATTATTAGGAATTCCCAATCAACTTTCCAGAATTCAATACAAATTCATTTCAATTCACTAGAAATTCTTCAAAAAAACCAATGTTTTTTTTTCAATCATTTGCAGTTTCAAGAATTCACGATCGATCAAAGTGAACATGAGTTTATTGAAATTATTTGAAATAAATTATGCTTTTCATCGAAATTCTAATGAACTCTCCAGAATTTGAGTTGAATTGTTGAGAATTTATTTCGAATAAATATTAATTCGTTGGAATTCTTTA
The DNA here is from genome assembly GCA_011762715.2 of Neuroterus valhalla. NCBI lineage: Eukaryota > Metazoa > Arthropoda > Insecta > Hymenoptera > Cynipidae > Neuroterus > Neuroterus valhalla. The sequence continues at coordinate 14,046 of WSXT02219987.1, read as the reverse complement.
CAGTTCACCATTAATTGCCTATAAATTCTTTATATTCCACACTAAACTCTTCAGAATCCGCGAGAAATGATCTGTCAATACCAATGTATTATTTGTAGTTTTAGGGAATTCCTGATGAACTTATCAGGATTCTCAAGAATACGCAATCAAATCGTCGGAATTCTGTACCATGCAGTGAATTCATAATGTTTCTTCCCTTTTGGTTGATAATCGTGTTTTTTGGTGTAAATTTTTATTTTGCGCCAGTTTTTGAACTATTTTTTTGAAAAGTCACATTTTATGGATTGAAATTCATCTTTCATGATCGGAAGTTTATTCTTCTTGATAGACAAGCCTGCTTTCATTTTTTTGGTCCCGAATTCATCTCTTCGGGGTAAACATTTTATTATTTTGTTTACATTCAAACTATTTTTCCAGAATGTTATCTTTTTTGGTCCTAAATTGGACCATTTTGTCTTACGTTCAACTCTCCAAATATAAAGTCAGTTCTTTTGGATGGGGAATTCATTTATGGGTAAAGTAGTAATCATTTTTGTTGGAATTTCAACTTTCTTTTGAATCATTTGTCTGCTTTTTTGTCTCAAATATTTAACTTTTTAGTAAAGATGGAAATAAAATGTCGAAAATGTTAAATGTTAAATGATTTTTAACATCTTTATTTTATCTAAGTTTTTAGTTGGGAATCCACATTTCCATGTTAAAAATACAACTTTTCTGTGCAAAATTCTTCTTTCTGTCTCGGAAATTTAACATTGCGGAAGAAAATTTTCCCTTTTTATTGATCGAGAAATCTTTCTCGAGTAAAAATTCTACAATCATGTCGAAATTTTCCCCTTTTCGGCCAAAAGTGCGACTTCTTGGTTAGAAGTAGGACTACTTTGTGAAAAATCATTTTTTGATGGCAAATAATGACTGTTTCTTACCTGGAATTCAAAAAATTATTTTGACATTTTCAAAATACAACTGTTTCGTAGAAAATTCGTTTTTTTTTTTAAATATATTTTTCTATTGTGTGAAAAATTTGTCTTGAGTAAAAATTCGACCTTTTTGTCAAAACTTCGTCTTTTTCGATCGAAAGCTCAACTGCTTTGGTTGAACATTCGTATTTTCATGTTAAAAGTACATCTGTTTTATGGAAAATTCGTCTTTTCGGCTTGAAAATTCTACTTTCTTGAACGCATGTGTTTCATTCATTAGGCATAAATCCTACTCATTTGTTAAAAATTGTTTGTTTGTTTGTTTTTTTTTTTTGGTTAAATATAATTTTTCTCAACGGGAATATCGGATGATTTATTATTTGGAATTTGAAGTTAATACTTTACAGTTAAAATTCGAATATTTCGTCGATTGTTTATGATTTATTTAGGTACATAATTAACTGGGTTGAACACGAGGTTGAAGATTCATATTTTTATGTCGAGAATATAATCGTTCGGAGGAAAAACCGTATTTTTGTCTTGAAAATTTGATATTTTTAAAGACATTTTTTTCTCCATTAGGTGAAAATCGACTCCTTTGTTGAAAATTCGTCTTTTTAGGTCAAAAGTTCACTTATATATAAGTGCTTAATTAAGGAACAATTTTTAAATTGAAAATTACTGTTTTTTACAGAAAAGTCACAACATTGAAATATGGTTGAAAATTAATTTACATATATATGTTATTGGAGATCCGTCTTTTCTCATGGAAAATTAAACATCTTGTTTGAAAATTGAACTTTTTTACTTATGAATCCATGTATTTGGTTTGAAATTAAATCACTCTGTTGAAAATTTATTCTTGTTTTGTTTGAAATTCAACTACATTGATAATAACATATTCTATTCTGTTGGAAATGATTGATTTAATTGAAAATCTAACTATTCCATCATTGGTTGAAGATAATTTTTATTTTATTTTTTTTTTCAGATGTGGATTCCAGAAAATTCTACTGCTTTATTGGAAATTCAACTTCTTTGTTGTGAATCAAGTTATTTTGTTGAAAATTAGTCAGCATTAGTATCAACTGATATTAAAAACAAAGATTCAATCACTTTGTTGGAAATGAAACTATTTTGTAGAAAAATCTTCTTTTTTTGTTTCAAAATCATGTAATTTGTTGAGAGTTCATTTTCTTGCAAATCAATCAACCGGGTTGAACATTCATATTTTCATGTTGAAAATATAACTGTTCTGAGGAAAATTCGTCTTTTTGGCTTGAAAATTCATTATATCGATGAAAATTTTTTTTTTATTGAGTAAAAATTCTACTTATCTGTTGAAAAATCGTATTTATCGGTCGCAATCTTGGTTAAAAATTCAGCTTAACTATTCGGTTAAAAATAAGACTACTTTGTTAAAAAATAATTTTTTTTGTTAAAAATTAGTATTTCCACGTTAAAATCCAATTACTTTGTTTATAGTTTATTTTTTTCAAATAAATTATCTGGGTTGAACGTCTATATTTCATGTTGAAAATATAACTGTTTTGAGAACGTTTGGTACTTATGACTTGGTAATGTAATTTTTCGAAAGGGATTTTTTTTTCAAGAAAAAATCGACTCCTATGTTGAAAATTCGTATTTTTTCGGTAAAAAGTCCAATTAATTGGTGAACAATATTAAATTGAAGAATAATTTTTTCGGATTAAAATAACTGCTTTCAACAGAAAATTCACGTACTTCATATACGGTTCAAAATTGACATATGTTTTAGGAAATCCGTCTTTTTAGTAGAAAATCGAACATTTTGTTTGAAAATTCAACTTTTCTACTGAGAAATTTTCATATTTGGCTTGAAATTGATTCGTTTTGTTCGGAATGTATCTTTTTGGTTGGAGTTTCCACTTCTTTGTTGAAAATACATTCTTTTCTGTTAAGAATTTATATAATTGCAAACTCAACTATTCCAGCATTGTTTGGAAACTATTCCTTTTTTCAGTTGCAAATTCCGAAAAAGTCGACTGTTCGATCGAAAATTCAACTACTCAATTGTGAACAAATTTATTTTGTTATAAATTAATTTTTTTTTCTTGTTCAAACCTAATCAACTTGATTGAGCATTTATATTTCCATGCTGAAAATACAACTATTTCGTGCAAAATTTGTCTTTCGGACTTGAAAATTCAACATTTAATATTCGAAGAATATTTTATCTTTGTTAAACTATTCTTGATTATTTTCAATGTTGATCTTACGATTTTCGACCAGATATACTTCCCTATAGCAATATTACGATGTTAGTTTTTGTTTTTTTGCTGGTCTTATTAATATTGAAATGATTAAATATTTAAATGTTGAATTTTTTTTAATGTTGTGAAAAAATGACTCTCTACCTCTGCTGGGATTCGAATCAAGGTCCACAGATGTCCGGTTCTAACTTAAAAAGCTACGGAGAGTACACGATTCATGTTCTTCAACTTTGAAAGAAAAATCAATGTTTAAAAAATATATTATTGAAATATTGTTAATGCCAGCAGACAGACAAAAACTATCATCATAATATTTCTATATGTTGCGTGGTATAAAGGAATCCACTCAAGAGCCCCAAAAATCGATTGGCAAGTTTTTAATGATTCTGATTGCAAATTTTTCCCTCTATCAGAATCATTAAAAATCTGCACATCATTTTTCGGGGCTGGTAGGGCGATTCCTCTATACCACGCCACATATTTATCTTGTCGAATACTTCAATATCAGAATTGAAATTAAATTTATGTTGGAATTATGAAAAATTTTACAAGTATAAAAATTCCGTCGAAATCGGCTTGTAGGGCGTTGTGAAAAATTAATCTTGTACTCTCCGCAGCTTCGAGGGATAGACTGGTTGAAGCATCGAACTGGACATATGAGGACTTTGGTTCACATCCCAACCGAGCTAGAGTCATTTTTTTCACAACTTTGAAGAAAATAAATACCTAAAAAGTTAGGTTTTTAAACATTTATCAGAACAGTATATAAACAAAAACTAGCATCATAATAATATTTTTAATTTAATTCGACTAAAAAAGTAAAGGATCCGTAAGGAACCCATTTGGAAAAACGCTGATGAAGATTAAGTATAGGTGCGCGAAGTAATCGAATGCGTAACAGCCTCTGCATTGAGTAGATTCCAAGCGAATCACAAATCCGATACGCTTTCTAAATTTGCGTAATCTGTTTTTTTATGACGTTGATTCTATAAGTTATACGATGGCTCGTGATACGACGGCCCACTGATTCCATGTGGGCCCCGCACAACAATTTAATGGAGTAAACGAGATCTAATCACTCCGAGAATAGTCCCAAGAATTAATGGGACCAGTCAGTGGAACAATAGGCCTTTTCAAACTAACTACATGTCGTTCCAACTCAACTTATTAGAATAAAATAAAAAGTTGAATGACTTCACGATGCTGATTGAAAAAATTCACAATTGTTCTTTTTGCTTCCTAATTTTGTTTACTGAACCATTTGTACGAGCGCTCTGCGTACACTTGCCCCTCCCACTCTCTCGTTTAGTTACTGCTACGCAGTACGCGAACCCGCAACGTACGTCGAGCGTCATTGCTAGAGGCCGTCCATAAACTATGCCACCAATTTTAGTCTATTTAGCATTTCCCTCTCCTCCGTTTCGCCCCATTGACAACAAATAAATGAATTTTCAAGTCAACGAGATCATTGGTAATCAAGCAAGAGGACTTCTCCACCATAATGTGCGCATTGGTTATCCAACAGGACTAATCCTCATCAAAACAGTTGAACTTTCAACCAATAAAGATGAATGTACCACAATAATTAAATTTTCAACGAAATACTGAGATTTTCAACAAAGAAGCGATTTAATTTCCCATTCAACAATATGAACTTCTACAAAAACTTATATTCAACAAACAAGATTACTTTTATGCTATAAAATATAAACTTTAAATTCGAAGGGCCAAATTTTCCGAAACAGTCGAATCTTCCTTTAAAAAAAAATGATACTTTCCCAAGCTGGCTTGGTTTTCGAAAAAATGATTTGTCTTCTAACAGAAAAATGGCATTTTCATCCACATTGTTGAATGCCCAACCGAAAACATGAGTTTTCTATCAAGATGATTGTTTTACCAGAATTGACGCACAAAAAACAAAATAGATGACTTCTCAACAAAAAACGTAAAATATTGAGTTAAAAAGACGAATTTTCAATAAAAGCTTCATTTTTAATGGAGAAAGATGACTTTTCTAGAATTTAAATTAATTTCGAATCTCAGAACAAAAAAGTTTGATTTGTAACAAAAAGGTTCGTATAAGAGAAGGAGAGAAAAGGAGATACGGAGAAGAGGAAATTGGAGAAGAGGAAAGAAGGAGGAGAGAAGAAGAGGGGGAGAGAAGGAGAGAGAAGGAGAGAGAAGGGGAGAGAAGGAGGAGAAGAAGAGAAGAGGAAACGAAGAGGAGAGAAGAAGAAGAGAAGAGGAGAATGGTAGAAGGAGAAGAAGAGGAGATGAAGAAGAATATAAGGAAGAAGAAGATGGAGAAAGAGGAAGATGAATGAGAGGAAGATAAGGAGTGCGAATGAGGGGAAGATTGTAACAAAGCTGGATTCACATACTTTTGAACAAGTTCAAATAAAATAATGAAATTCGAATTCTAAAAGTTTCAATTTTGACACATTTCCAGTCGAGCTAATTAGTAGTATAAAAGATTAATAGTTTATTTCTAAATTCCATTTCATGCTGGAAAAGTTAGATTGCTTATTGTCCTTTTTCAAAGTTTGAATTAGAGATTCTAAAACAAAGGTTTGAGCGCGCCAAGGGCACGTGTGTGTCGGATCTCGCGCTCCGCGCTCTGTAAGAAGTGAACCTCGCGCTCCGCGCTTGGTTTTTGTACTTCCCTACATTTGTGTATAGGAACCATCCATAAATTATGTGAGACGTTTAAGGGTGGAGGGGGGTTTGCGAAATCTCACGCTATGTTAGGTGTATTGCATATATACTTACTATAAAAAAGCTTTACGATGAGAGGGGAAGGGGGGGTTACAAAAATAACCCTCACGTAATTTATAGATGGCCCGATAGAGCTTTCGGGATTCAAAAGCAAAATGTTGACTACTGTTATTTGTTGATTGACAATCCTTTCTGTTAAACCTTTTTGCCTCTAACGAACACATTCTCATCACGGTCTCGTGCTGCGCATTCGATCAAAGCTTGTCCGAAACGTGAACTTTTCTATATTATCTTTATTTCTAATGCATAAAACGTATTTTATATTACTTTATATACCTTGTACCTGGTTTAGTTTTTCAAAAAATCTCTTGATTGTATTTTTATTATTATTACATTTTCATCATTTATGATTGAGAAAGCATTAGAATCGTCCGAAATTTCACATCTTGAATTTTCAACGGATCTCCACATTATGAGACCCTCTAAAGCTGAAAGTTAGGTTTTGCCGTAAGCACGATGACTCGAAAAAACGAACAGATCGAATTGAGCTTAAGTACACTTGTTGAGGGTTCCAAAAGGAACGATGAGTTCGTCAGCGAGCTATTTTGTATAAAAAACTCCATAGCATGCTTTATTCTCGGACGGTCACTCATCCAAGTTCTGGGCGCGCCGAAAGCTGCTCAACTTTGTACAGACTAATTTTTTACCAAACAGTTTCATATTTCAACCATGAGGACGAATTTTCAATAGAAAAGTTGAGTTTTTCATGGGAAAATATAAATTTTATCTAAAAAGTTAATTTTTAACCAAATTGTGAAATTCCTACTCAAATAGTTTAATTTTTGAAATTAAACAGAATTTCAACCGAATCGGCGTTAGAGTTAGAGTTGAAGTTGGATATCAATCAATAAAAATAATTTTTCAAACAACAAAAACGAATTTTCAAATAAGTATTTTTCACTCAAATATTTGAATTTCGAAACTATGGAAGCGAATTTTTAACAAAGCAGTATATTTTCCAACCAAAAAAAAGAAACTTCCAAACAAAACTATAAATATATAATTATATAGTTAAATTTTTTTTTAAATTGAGCAATTCTAATCTAGAATGCTCAATCTGCAATCATAAAAATGAATTGTTGATGGAGTAGTGAACTTTCAGTCAAGTAGAATTTTCAATAACACAGATTGAATTTCAAACGAAAAATTCAATAGTTGATATTTCAAAAATAAAGGTTTTGCATTTTAAACATAAAATAGTTGAGTTTAAGCGCAAAAGATGGAATTTCACAAAAAGAAGTGGAATCCATAAGTAAAACGTTTTGATTATTAATCACACAGTTGCATTTTCAACTAAAAAGGGACGAATTGAATTTTCAGTATAAGAAATTGATTTTCAGCAAAAAGAGAACTAAATTTAATTTCCAATCGAAACAGACCAATCGAAATTCAACCAATAAGAGAAGAGTTGAATTTTTAGCCCGATAATATGAATTTTCTACGAAAGGTTTAACTGTCAGCCAAATACTTGAATTATGTACTCTGATAGTTGAAGAAATAAGAATAAAAAGTGAAAAACTAGCATTCCAAATTTTTCCCCCCTCGAGTTTTAATTTATTTCCAAAATCATTATAAAACTTGGAACCTTTTTTTCGAATGATCCAAGTTTTTTTTTCAAGAATTTTTTTTCAATCCTGCGAAATAAAAAAAAAAGCTTTGAAAAATGTCATATTATTTTTCGACAATTTGATTAACCTTTTTGGGTGATGAACATTTTTCCAAATTTTTTTTCTGAAATATTTTTTTTAGAACAGAGATTATCTATTCAAAATCCTCAATGGTATTTAGACAATAAAATTTCTCTCTTGTCTTGAAACATTCAAAATTCTTAAAAGCTTCTAGTCCCGTTCTGAATTTTATGTTCAACATCTTCGAAAATCTACAATTGGTTTCAGATTCTTTTAAGTGATAACAAATCCTGAATTATTTTCAAAATCCTGAAAAATAAGAGAAACCGCCCTGATTATCTTTAATTGAAGAAAAAATCACGAGGAAACCTTTCCATTCTCTTAAAGGCCTCTCAAAATTGTTTTAAAAAAACTCCTCTTTAGCATTGTTACAAAAAATCTCAAATATGTTTTTTAATTGTTTGAAATCTTCTGAAATTCGAAATTATTTCCGAATATGGTTTCAAAACTTATGCAACTACTGAATATTTATTGAAATAATTCGAAGTTTTCCTTATTTTTTTTAGCGATTTCCTAGAATAATAAAAAAATATGTTAAAGTCGTTCAACATTGTTTCTCGACATATTGTTAAATTAAAAATTTTTTTAAAGTAATATTTTTTAATACAACACAAATTATTCGAAAATTGCCGGTAAGTCTAATCAATGGTACTTTTTTTTGTTATAGGTACCGAAAACTTTTTAAATCGGTACTGACTTCAAAAATCAAGATAACCCAAGTTTTTGTTTATCGCTTCATTTTTCCTACCTCTTTGGAAGTGTTTCTTTCATTATTGAAAAAATCATTCACAGTTTGAATTCCGTCTTTTAGGTATAAATATTGATAATCGAAATTCCGAATTAGAAATTGTGATTTGCATAGGTCCAGAAAATATGTCATTTTCAGTGACAATCTTAACTGACAATAATGTTATATTGCATTTTTCTTTTATTTAAAAAACGCTTTTTGTTAAAATTATAGTAGCAAAGAACAAACTTGAAACAGCCGAAAAATTAATATTTTCGCAGCATCGCAACCATTCAGATATTTCTTGACTAAAACTTTCCAAAATGAGAAAAATTCATTATTATCATTTTCGAAATTTTCATTATATAGATACTAAATGAAATTTCAAAAATGTTGCAGAATGCAATATCCTTGAAGATTCAGAGCTTTGAGAGGAGTGAATTGATAGATTTTTCAAATTTCTTAGAACTTCATCAAAAATTTGAATACGTTTTTCTTTGTTTCAGGTGAGTCTGAGTTGAATACGTTCACTATGGTTGTGAGTACATGTTTTGGAATAACCCCTCATTATACAAAATTGCATTACAGTAATGTCTAGTGACTACAAGTTCCTAATCAAGGATATTAAAATTTTTATAAGTGAGTTTTTAATAATATATCGATTTTTTAATTGAAAGAATCCAAGGGGAAAACCCTTGCGAATCATAGAGTCAGTGAAACTTGAGCTTTTTCAGCTTTATTATTGATAATTATAGATAGGAAATGCCTAATTTACATTCAAAACAGGCTTTTTAATTAAAAAACTATATTCACCTCTGCCTTTTATTCTTGAAAGGATTATATTTACATACCAAAAGAGATCAATTTCCAACCGGATTTTAATTTTTTAACCAAAAAGATTCAACTTGGACCACAAACAATTACATTATTAAAAAAATAGTTGAACTTTCGAGCCAAAAAAGTGAATGTTAACTAAACGATTGCATGTACAACCAAGTAGTTAAACTTTTGGGGAAGGGCCATTTTTCGACAAAGTGGTTGAATGGGTTACCGAATAGTTGATTTGTTAACCTACAATAGTGCTTTGATAAAAAAGAAAAACGAATTTTTGCGAAGACAGCTGACAAATATTTCCTGGAAACATCATTTTTTCTATTATAAATAAAATTTCTCTCGGGAATAATGATGGAATTCTTTACTTAAATGACGGGGCTTCTTGAGAAACTGTATCTAACAAAGAAGTTGAACCCTCAACAATATAGTTGAATTTTTAATAGAAAAATAATGTCCAACAAAAAATATGAAAACTCAAACAAAACACAGGTATTTTCAATCAAACAGCAAAAAAACGCAAATTCTCTGGAAGAGATTTAGATTTTCCGCCCAAATGAAAATATTAAACAAAAAAGTCACTTTTCACTATAAAAACAAAGTTGAAATTGCAGCTCAAAAGATAGATTTTTGAACAAAAAAAAAAGATATTTGAATGAAATAGTTTCATTTTCAAACAAGAAGTTGATTTCCAACCAAATTGTCTAATTTTCTGCCAAAATAATATAATTTTTATTCCATAATGACGAATTTTCAACTAATAGTTCAAATGTTAACCCGACAGTATGAACTTTCGACCCAATGGTTTATTTTTAAATTAAGAACGTCCAATTTTCAACCAAAATGAAATATTCTAAATTTCAGTTAACCAAATTTATTTTGAACGGGAGAAAAACGGATTTTTAACAAAAATTTCACATTTTTAAGCAAAGAGATGGATCCTTACAGGTAGGGAAACTTTCGTCTGACAGCGATCAATTTTCAACTCAGAAGAGAAGAGTTTAATTTCCAGTTGGGAAAATTAATTTTCAAACGGAAACAAAATAGTTCAATCTCCAATTATTATCAACCATTGACAAAGTAGTTCCACTTGCAACGAAGTAGCTGAATTCCCCGTTTTGAAGATTCATTTTCTAGCAAAAGACGATCTTTCCACAAAAACCAATAATTTTCAACCGATTAATTCTGGACAAAAATAGAATAAATTTTAATTTTTCGAGCAAATCGTTTTTAACTAAAGAGATAACAAGAGATGTAACTAAGTAATAATTTTGATAAAAAATTAAATATCATGGTTGAAAGTTGAATTCATTTGTTGAAAATTAATCCGTTATTGGTTAAAAATTCTTCATTTTAGTTGGAAATTCGAGAATTTGGGTGTACATTATCTTTTCGTTGAAAATTCATCTATTTTTATATCATTTTCGGCTAGAAAGTTCAACTGTTCTGTAGAATTTATTTTGTTATAAGTATTTGATTGAAAATCAACATCTGATTCAAAATTGGAATGACATTAATAAAAACTAGCGTTTTCAATGAAAATTTGGATTGTCTTTGTAAAGAAATTCCAAAATTTGGAACTTTCGAGGACATATTGTTCAAAAATTGGAGCATTTTTTCCTGCAAAATCAAATTGAAATAATAATTTCTCTTATATGTTCAATAACCGGAATAATGGGATTGGGATTGATGGGGAAATTAAAATCCGGCTGCTAATCGATTCCTGAAAATGAGGTGATTTCAAATTAATTTCTTGGGGTGGATAGTGCCCGGGTGTTTTGAATTAGTTTCCAGTTCAAATGAAATCGGGAGGGTATAAAATAGAAGTTTCTACGGATTACAATCGTTCCCACACAAATTATTTTGCACAAAAAGTCTTTCCTTTACCGAATATATTTTACAAAAAACATGTCCTATGCAAATTATTTTCCACTAACAGTTTTTTCTACACGAAACATATCCTACACAAAATGGATTCTACACAAAATTATTATTTTTTCTTGAATATTGTTGCTGCTATTTTTTTCACAACAAATTTTCCTTACACAGAATGAATCCTACACAAAATTTTCGATTTTGCAAAATTTGCAATTTTCAAAAAGTTAACAATGGAAAATTCAGGACCATTTTTTGAAAATGATTCTTTCATCTTTTATCTGTACCTATCTATTTTGAAAGAAAACTTCGGCGTTTGATTGGTCCTTGCATTTTAATAACTATTTCCGCAAGAACGTTCTACATTTCTTTCATGAGAAAATAGTTCTGCAATATTGCAGAACATTTGTGATCAGCGTTTTGGTAATAATAATTAAAAGTTGCTCTCAGGAAACAAGTGTATATTCACCATTCTTTCATATCCTGTTTATTTGCTTAAAACTGTATTTTTCCTCCAGAATTTGGTATTGGAACTTTTGAAGGGGACCAAATAGATACAGATGTAGGAAATATTTTCGAAAACAGGTCCAAAATTTTCAATTGTTTACAACTTATTGAAGATTCAAAACTTGATAAAAATGTTCAAAACAACTCTGAGATAAAAATTGGATTCTGCGAATAACATCAGGATAAAAATTCAGGCAATAATGGTACTTTTGTTCCAGGAAAATATATTGCGTAGTGATAATTTTGTGTAAAAAAAATTTTGTATGGGGAAAATTTGTTGTGAAAAATAATCTGCGTGGAGAAAATATTCTGTGGAGTATATTTTGTTTAGGAAAACTTGCTTGTGGAATATATTTTGTGCAAGAGAAATTCTCTGTGAAATATGTTTTGTGTAGGAAAAATTTTTGTGGAGAATAATTTGTGTTGTAAAATAATTTTGTGGAATATATTTTCTGCAGAGAAATTTTATTGTGAAATTCCATTTTTGTAGGGAAAATTCATTTCAGAATACATTTTGTTTAGGGAAATTATATTGGTGAAATTTATCTTGTGTGGGAAAGAATTGTTGTGGAAAAATTATCTGCGTTGGAGGAATTTCCATGGAATATATTTGTTGTAGGAAAAAATTTCTGTGGAATATATTTTGGAGTATATCTTGAAAAATAAGAAAGTTCAGAGAAACTGAAATTTCTTCAGATAAAATCTCAATTTTTATAATTTATTAGTATTCGAATGTTTATTTATTTTCATCATCCTTACACTATTTTGTTAGGAAATTCAAAAACTTGATTCAAAATGAAAGCCAATAAAGATAAGTAAAAAATGCAGCGGTTTTCGGTTTGATGATCATTCGTTTTGTATAAACATTCGTCTATCTGATTCAAAATGTTTGGTTAAAAATAAACTTTTTTGTTGAAGAATTGAACTTGTCGCTTTGAAATTTCAACAGTCTTATGAAAAATTCGATTTCCTGTCCTGAAAATTAAACTACTTGGGTAGAAATGTAATTGTTTTTGGCTGATTTTTGTTTGTCTGAAAACTCAAGTTTTTCTTTGCAAATAAATGAATATTCTTAGGTTGAAAATTCAAGTATTTTCTTACGGTCATCTTTTTAATTCAGAAAATCAACTGAGGTGTTGAAGTCATCTCTTATGGTCAGGAATTCGATGATTTTGGTAAGAATTTATCCTTTTTGAATGATAATTAATTTTTATTGTCTGAAAATCAACTTTCTTCTTGATTAATTGAATATCCAGCTTCAAAAATTTCACCTCCCTTCGAATAATTCGTTTTTCTTCCCTGGAAAATTAAACTATTGAGTTAGGAATTCAATTGTCTTTGTTTGATAAATCGACTTTTCGGTTAAAAAAGCATCTTTTTGAGTTAAAATACAAACTTTTTACGAGAAGTAATCCTTTCAGGTCGGAAATTGAACTGTTTAGTTGAAGATTTATCTCTTGTGAATAAAAATACATCTTTATTTGGTAGAAGTCAACTTTTTTGTTGAAATTCGGTTTATTGGTCTGTTTGAAAATTATCTTTTCCACTAAACTGAAATTAATAAACTAAACTGTTTCCAGCTTGAATGAAAAGGGAAGGGTATAAAATAGAAGGTTCGACGACCCTTTTTATGAGTCATACACGCATATACGGAACCCTACCGGAAAATGTCATAAAGAACATTATTTAATGTCCGCACGAATCTCCCACCTGGAAGCGTGAACGCGAACAATGAACTTTCATTGCCAATTGAAATTTATTTATAATAGTTTTTAATCAGGATGTATAGAAGCCACCCGCGTTGAAATTGATATCCGGATATAGTAGGGCCATGTATTGTTTCCCCTTTTTTTTATCAACGCTGATCTGGAAAAATCTAGGGGCTCAAACTAGTTCTCCTACGCTGTTTTAGCTAGGCCCTATCTAGGAATTCCAACCAGACACTAATAAAAGTAGCCCTTTATCGTCCGACTGAATAAAAATATGAAATGAATAAAAACGAATATGAAAATAATAATCGAATAAATTATATTCTACTGGTTGAATATACACATCCACAGATGCTTCCGATGCAGAGAGTAACATTTTTGACTAAATTTATGAAAAATATTAATAACTACTCCTAATTCATCTAAGTTCCAATTAAGAGAATAGAATTCCTACTTATTCAGGTGAATTTTTAAAATAAAAAGTGAAATTTCAATAAAAATAATTAAACAATTAAATTAATTAAATAATTATAATTAACTATAAATAATTAAATAATTAATTGTTCTCTTCAAAATTATTGAATTTTTAGCTGAACAGTAGCAATTTCAAGGTAAAAAGAGGAAATTTCTATCGAAAAAGGTAGGAGTGTGATACAAAAATTTCAACAAGAGACATGGGCTTTCACAGAAAAATAGTATATTATGCACCTAGGGATAGACAGATGCGTTTTTTGTCGAGTTCGGTAAACATCGCGCGAGACAAAA
>WSXT02219965.1:0-17015 GCA_011762715.2 Neuroterus valhalla | reverse complement strand
TCGTTCAAAGTTAAGCAGTTCAAATCCGCACAAACTACAGTAGCTCGGAAGGGAGGTTCAAGCAGCAGGAGTTCGAAGCTTCTCAAAATGCATCACTTTGAACTTGCCTAAAATTCAGCAGGTAAAAACTGCACAAACTACAGCAGCTTGGAAGGAAGGTTCAGGCAGCAGAAGTTCGAAACTTCTCAGAATGCATCAGTTTGAACTTGCTTAAAATCTAGCAGTTCAAAACTGCACAAACTACAGCAGCTTGGAAGGAAAACTAAAGCTGCCACAGTTCAAAATTCTCTAAAGTGCAGCATGTTGAATTTGCTCAAACTGGTACAGTTTGAAACTCCTTAAACCGCAACAATTCATATCTGCTCATTCTTCAGGAATTCGAAACTACTTAAACTACAGCAGTTTCAAAATAACTCAAATCTCAGCGGCTTGACACTCTCGAAACTGCAGCAGTTGGAATCTGCTTAAACTCCAGTAGCTTCAAAAAAAACTCAAGCAGCAGTAGTTTGAATTTGAACCTTCTCAAAATTCATCAGTTTGAAATCGTTCAAAGTTAAGCAGTTCAAATCCGCACAAACTACAGTAGCTCGGAAGGGAGGTTCAAGCAGCAGGAGTTCGAAACTTCTCAAAATGCATCACTTTGAATTTGCCTAAAATTCAGCAGATAAAAACTGCACAAACTACAGCAGCTTGGAAGGAAGGTTTAAGCAGCAGAAGACTACCTAAACTACAGCAGTTTCAAAATAACTCAAATCGCAGCGGCTTTACACTCTCGAAACTGCAGCAGTTGGAATCTGCTTAAACTCCAGTAGCTTTAAAAGAACTCATGCAGCAGCAGTTTGAAACTTTTCAAACTGTAGCAGTTTGAAGCTTTTCAAACTGGAGGAACAGTTTAAAACTAAACGGACTACAGCAGCTTCGAAGAAAAGCTCAAGCTGCCATAGTTGAACAATCTCGAAAGTGCAGCATACTTAAGTTGCTCAAACTGGTACAGTTTGAAACTTCTTAAACCGCAATAGTTCAAATCTGCTCAATCTCCAGCAATTTGAATCTGGCTAAACTACAGTAGCTTTAAAAAAAACTGAAGCAGCAGCACTTTGAACCTTCTCAAACTTCATAAGTTTGAAATCGTTCAAAGTAAAGCATTTCAAAGCCGCACAAACTACAGTAGCTCGGAAGGAAGGTTCAAGCAGCAGGAGTTCGAAGCTTCTCAAAATGCATCACTTTGAACTTGCCTAAAATTCAGCAGGTAAAAACTGCACAAACTACAGTAGCTTGGAAGGAAGGTTCAAGCAGCAGGAGTTCGAAACTTCTAAAAATGCATCACTTTGAACTTGCCTAAAATTTAGCAGTTAAAAACTGCACAAACTACAGCAGCTTGGAAGAAAAACTCAAGCTGCCACAGTTCAAAACTCTCTAAAGTGCAGCAGGTTGATTTTGCTCAAACTGGTACAGTTTGAAACTTCTCAAACCGCAACAGTTCGAATCTTCTCAATCTTCAGCCATTCGAAACAACTTAAACTACAGCAGTTTCAAAATAACTCAAATCACAGCGGCTTGACACTCTCGAAACTGCAGCAGTTGGAATCTGCTTAAACTCCAGTAGCTTTAAAAAAACTCATGCAGCAGCAGTTTGAAACTTTTCAAACTGTAGCAGTTTGAAACTTCTCAAACTGGAGGAACAGTTTAAAACTAAGCGGACTACAGCAGCTTGAGAGAGAATTCAAGGAACATCAGGTTGAAACTTCTCAAAATGCATCACTATGAACTTGCTTAAAATTCAGCAGTTCAAAACTGCACGAACTACAGCAGCTTTGAAGAAAAGCTCAAGCTGCCACAGTTAAAAACTCTCGAAAGTGCAGCAGACTTAAGTTGTTCAAACTGGTACAGGTTGAAACTTCTTAAACCGCAATAGTTCAAATCTGCTCAATCTCCAGCAATTTGAAACTGCCTAAACTACAGTAGCTTTTAAAAAAACTCAAGCAGCAGCAGTTTGAACCTTCTCAAAATTCATCAGTTTGAAATCGTTCAAAGGTAAGCAGTTCAAATCCGCACAAACTACAGTAGCTTGGAAGAAAAGCTCAAGCTGCCACAGTTCAAAACTCTCGGAAATGCAGTAGTTCTCAAACGAAAACAGTTTGAATCTGCTCAAGCTTCAGGAGCTTGTTATGTTCAGACTACAGCAGCTCCAGAAAAAACTCAACCAGTTGCAGCTTAACACTTTTCAAACTAGAGCAGTTTCAAATTTCTCAAATTGAAGCAATTTGGAACTTCTTCAGCAAAAGCAGTTTAAAATTTATGAAATGGCAAGAGATTGAAATCCCTCAAATTGAAGCTATTTTAAGCTTCCTAAACTAACGCATTTCAAAAATTCTTCAACTGTGATCACGATTTTTTGGTTGTAAAATCTATTTCTTCTTGAAAAAAACGATGTTCTGTTGCAAGCACGATATTTCAGACGGCAGCAATTTGAAGCTTCTCATACTGGAGAAGTTTGTGAGTTCCTAAACTGGAGCTGTTTGAAGCTTCCTTAAATCTTCAATCCAAAAAACAAGATTACCAAAAATAATAATTTTCACGAACAATTCTTTGAATATTACAAATATGATTCCCACTTACCGCTGTATCATATGAAGTTCAACGACGGTGTCTTCTTTTTTTTTTAAATAAATGATATTTGATGCAATGAAACAAAATTTTCCAATTGAAAAAATGCATGGAACATTAGATGAAATAATTATTTAATAAAAAATGTAACTTCTTCCTTTTGGTTTCTTTCGAAATACATTGGAATCCCGAAGAAGGGTGGGTTTCGGGCTTTGGGCCTCAATCGCGAGAGTTGCAACGTAAACCACCGTATGAACTATTTCTATGCGATTTTCGTCTGACGCCAACTGCCGCGCATTAGCGAAATTGCTCGCTTGGGTTTACTGTCCGCTCCCAGCGTACGGCATTGGCCGAGATCGCCGTGTCTGTTGCCTCCACGGTTTTCATTGGAATGCTATTCGTCGGGATTCAAGTGTATATCAGAAAAGTGAATATAATTTTTCAAACAATATGATTATCATGAGAGAACAATTATAATATTTGGGAGCTTTGGAAATTCGGGAATTCGTGGAAGGAAGAAAAGTACGCAATTTAACATTTTCATCTTTTTTTACTAAAGAAACATGTCTCAATAACGAACACACACGGACAAATCAGTGGTCAAACTAAACCATACAAGGTATTTTTTTCTATCATTTTTTCCCTCTAGACTCTAGGAGGTTACAATCTTTTTTTCTCATTCGGGTATATAGGATATTTATGAATATTACATTACAAGTATGTTGTTCTTACTTTCCAATTTTTCCTTTCAATATCAATGAACGAAAAAAAAAATGTGATAAATTATAACATTTATACTAAATAATTATTAGAAGATTCTCTTTCAATGTTCACGTTCAAAAGTTATTGAGAATTTCCAACAATCGATATAATGATTATTGCGTCTGAATAATTTGTTAAGGAATGAGGAAAAAAATATACTTCAGCCCGGATTTGATCCTGGAACGCCACGACACACGAGTGGAGCGTTTGCTAATTACCACAAGGAAAATTTTCTTTCCTACTGCAGAAAATAATTTGTCCGAATTAATCGTCATTTGGATTGTTTAAAATTCTGAAATAATAATTAAACTCATTTCAGATACTTTGATATTAAAAGGAATTTGTGATCAATCAGCAGTGAGATTTATACAAAGCGGCTCAATATTCCATCATTTGTCTTCCGCCAAGAAAATTCGATCACCCGATTCCATTCTCCATAATTACAATACTATTCACGATAATATAATATTATATAGTAATTATTACTATGCTTTCTAGATAATTCTTTCGAATGCAATCGAGTGATTCAAAATTTCCACTATCGCCTTTATTGTACGTCCCAAAAGTGCTACACTACCAATTTTAGAAATTTACAACAAAATTATATTAAGGGCATGTATCAGATGCAAATTCCTACCTACCGACATTCCTTTAGAGTAACTCATGTTCACACGGAATACGATATTTAAATATTCAAAATACGAGAAGTTTTGAAAATGAATAATTTTGGCGCAAGTGTACAAATTTAGGGCCAAAAAAATCCCTAAGTGTCTTTACTCTTTTACTTAAATGCTGGTAAGATAGGTATTTCCACTGAAACATGCCCTCTATATTTAGAAATATGCATACAAAAGCTATGAATATAACTAATAAATAATACAATGTATTGAAAAAGTATTAATTATCAAAATGGAAATTTATAAATATTCGATTTTTTTCATATTCGGAATCTGAATTTTTGACAATGCAGACAGCTATTGATATGACGAATAACTATAATGTCGTACTTTATATTTTATGTACTTTTACTAGCTTTCGTGGTAATTTGCGTACATTTCAATCTTTTTTTCATAAATTTACAACAGTCAAGTTCACGAATTAGCAACAACAGTCTCATCACATCAGCAAAAATTTTAGTCGCAAAATATGCTCGTCAAAATCATTTTCATATAAATATATTATGTTCATGGAATATATCCAAATAAATGGAAATTAAAAAAAAAGTAAACTTCACTTTTATTATATTTTTCAGAAAGAAGCATATTCTGCAGACTGAAAATGTAACCTTTCAAAGGTTTAGTATACTGTATCGTTATGGCATTATTTAATTATTATTATGTGTTAACCACTGCCAACAAATTATCGATTTCATTTTCTCATCAAGGTCATGTACTTTATACCAGTTTTCCACTATACCGACCTTCTTTGGTAACTCACGCCATAAATAAGATATTGCAAAGAATGCCGGTAAGGCAGGAATCGGGTTGATCCTACATGGCCTTCAACAAGATTTTCATATAAATAATGACAAAATCGATAGTTTTTTGGTAACTCCTTCACCAGGGGATGTTTTACGTACGCAAAGATTATACTTCGCACGATAAGAATACAATATCGCAATCATACGCGACAATCATAGCAGTAAAAAGTAAAAAAAGTATGAAATTTATTATCATTATTGCTTCCCGTTTCTTATTGTGAAGTCCAGTTTGCCCAGAATTAAAAACAAAATTTTTTTTAATTCTAAAAATTTGACAAATCTGGTTTTTAATTCCGTAAAACGTTTCTTATATTTTTAAAATAGCATGATCTTCCACGGATGGCGTTACAAAGTCGATGATTTTTAAATATTTCTACGCGTGACAATAATAATCAACGATGATAGTTTTGCAGCCGGTAGACCTTTTTTCGGAAAATGTTCAAGAAAAAATTCTATTCTTATTTTTCGAAAAAAAGTCCTTCCATTTTCTAACAATTAGGGTGGTATAAATTATGTTTTTTTTCAACGATCTAAGATAACTATCGATCAATATTTTGCTTGGTATAATTGTAACTACAGCAGGAAGAAAAACGAGAATTGGATTTTTTTTTATTTAAACGCTTAGAAAAGTCTGAAGAGTCTACTTTGTAGAAAAAAAGAATACACACACGTTTAGGTATGACTTAATTTTTTTTTTGAAGTTTCCGAACCCTCTCCCATTTTTCCCAAGTCAAGAATTTTATTTTTATATTATAATTTCCAAATTTTATTAATTATTCTTCTCATTTTTTAGAATTTCCTCTAATCCTAATTTGTTTTCTAAAACTTTTGCCCATAAAGTTGTGCTCATTGTTCTCCATCAATTTTTCCTAATTTTTTTTTTATAATACTTATTCTTTTTAAGAATTCATTTCATTTTCCTTAGGAGAGACTTTTTTCAAAATTCGAGTTATTTTTTTTTACTACTCCTTCGCATTATCGAAATTCGAATTTCGCGTGGAAATTTTAATTTTTATAGCTAATCCTTTTCTAAATCTCTATATAACATGCCCGTTCCTTTTTTTGTAATATCGAAGCCGATGACTCATTCTGTACACCTTAGTCTCGGCAATAAATTACAAGGTCATAAGATCAAACTTGATTCGCCCACGAACGATTGTTTAAAAAAAAAATTTTTTAGGATAGGAGGACGTGGAGTGCTTCACGATGACTCAAAGTTTCGAAGATTAGGGCGATTGATTTAAATTTGAAAATTAAATTACAGTTATAAATTGAATAATTTTTTAATAATCGAACAGATTTGGCAAATCTGGTTTTTAATTCCGTAAAAAGTTTCATTTATTTTTTAAATAAATTGCCAATTTAGTCCAAAAATTCTCTTACTCGTTCAATTCAGAAGAATATTTAAAAAAATATATTTCCCTTTTCCAGTACAGAAAAAAAATCTTTTCAGCTCCAAAGACAGTAAAAATTGTAAAAATAAAGAATGCCCCCCTTTTAAAATCAGAAAATGACACCAAAAAATAATTTCTTTCATACCAGAAAAACGTAAAAAAAAAACAGATTTTCCTCTTCCAACACATAAAGAAAATGTTCCTCTTTGAATTCCGAATCTAACACAAAATGAAAATGCTAAAATATTTATTGTCTTATATTCATTTTTTCAATTTCTATGTTATTTATTTATTTATAACGTTTTCCACCCCTCCCCCCTTTATAGGCGCGGAATCACTTACTTTCGCTCCTCCCCAGCGGAACGAAAGCAAGCACTTTCGCTCCACTGTCGCTGGGGAGGAGCAAAAGTGAGCGATTCCACGCATGTGAAGGCGAAAGGATGGGAAACGTTATAAATAAATAAATGAATATTCAAAAAATTAAATATTAGACACTTTCATAAATAATCGATTCAACTCCCAAGACAGGAAAAATTGTAAAAATAAAGAACGCCCCCCTTTTCAAATCAGAAAACGACAAAAAAAATAATTTCTTTTATACCAGAAAAACGTTAAAAAAAACCAACAGATTTTCCTCTTCCAACACATAAAGAAAATAATCCGCTTTCCAGTTCCAAGTCCAACACGAAATGAAATATTTGGAAAATATTTATTGTCTTATATTCATTTTTCCAATCCTTATGTTATTTATTTATCTGTAACGGTTTCGACCCCTCCTCCCTTTACAGGCACGGAATCACTTACTTCCTCTCCTCCCCAGTGGAACGCAAGCAAGCACTTTCGCTCCACTGGCGCTAGGGAAGAGCGAAAGTGAACAATTCCACGCCTGTGAAGGTGGAAGGATGGAAAACGTTATAAATAAATAAAATGTATATTTAAAAAATTAAATATTAGACACTTTCATAGATATCCTTATAAATATTTGAAGCGACAATATTTGGTCTGCACTTACAGAGTTTCGTTAAACCTAACTCCCTTTTCGGAGCACCGTCTAGTAATAACGAAACGCGAAAACTCGCTTTCGCTCTGCTGTCGGACAAAATAGTATGTGAACCTCAAGCAAAAACGGACGTTTGCGCCTCGTATGAAGTTAAGCACCTTGACTTTGCCTCGGTGCTTGACTTCATACGCGGCGCGCGAAAACCCGCTTTCGCTCTCGGTGCACAATATACTATTTCTTTCCTTTTACAGAAAAAATTGTAAAAATAAAGAATGACTCCCTCTTCAAATCAGAAAATGAAACCCAAAAATAATTTCTTTCATACCAGAAAAACGTAAAAAACAGATTTCCCTCTACCAACACACGAAGAATATGTTCCTTTCCCAATTTCCGAGTCCAACAAGAAAAAAAATTTAATGAAAATAATCCTCCCTACCCAACTCAGGAAAAACCCACTATTCTTTTCAAACTGGAAAAATTTTGCTTAAAAAAGACTTCCCTCTTCCAACCATGGTAAAAATGAATCTACACTTTCCAAGGCAAAAAAATACCAAAAATAAAAGATGTTTCCCTTCAGGAAAAAGAAAATGTTCTTCAAAAGATTTCCCTGTGCTTGCACAAATAAATTGTTCCACCTACCAAGGTAGGAAAAATACCTATTGAAAAAAACAGAAGAGAATTTCAACAAAGAAAAAAAGACGATTGCCAACAAACCTCTCGTCATTTTAAAGCACTCCACTCGGAAAAAAGACCATTGCCCTCAAATTTATATTGCTTGTCTTTTCACACTTTTTTCCCAATAACCTAACGAATGAGTTTGGTACGAAAGGAGAGCCGCCTACGTTCTGCTATTGGGATACGTTTAACGTTAGTAAATCTTTTCGTTAGACACAACATGACTTGGCAATGCTTATCATTACTATATCGGGTACCTGAATGTACCCGTAAACTCTCTGACAAAGTTACGAGGCTATTTATCATGCATTCACTTCTTATAAATCATTTCCATCGGAGGTTTATTCAAAATTCGAAATTCGACACAGCATCCCGAATCTCGTCGCCTCAATGTCTCCCTAATTTATTTACAAGAAATTTCTCATTTTTCAATGCCTCAATCTTCCACCGACGTCAACGACAGATTCAGTCCCATTCACAATTATCTTCCCATTCAATATTTTCTTCGCCCTCATTTACAAACCTTCATTTGACTCAAGACGAACATTTGGGTTTGATTGTTAAACATCTAGTCTGACGAATTTTTATTTTGTTTTTTTAGTGAAACTTACAAAGGCGCGTTGTGGACTGCCAAAACGGTGACACTAGGGCGCGTGACGGTCAGTGGACTCACTTCCCCCACTCTTTGCATTCACACGCACCATGGTGAAAGTAAACAAGGTGTCGCAACACTCGTGACGAGTTAACAAAAGGTGATGCGCAGGTTTTAAAAGTGGCTAACGGGCTGGCCATATTGCTCACATATTGTAACTGCGTATGCGTTTGTGCGCTTGTTGTTTAGTAAACAATAAATTTATTTTTGACACAAGTTTTTGAGTTTTGCACAAGTTTTGAAGAAAGGCAAAAGAATGATTGAATGCCGTATGATATTCGAAATGTCCGAATTCGTGGTATTCATTATTTTGGAAGAAACCGCGGAACCTAGAAATACGGAACATAACCTCTGTTGAACTACAAATTAAAGTTTCTTGGCAACCTTGCAATTAGTGAATCTTCTGTAGAATAAGGTAAGTAGATATAGAAAAATGCGAAGAAAATGAAGAAAAATATTGCTCTGATGAGCAACTTTGTATCAGATCAAAGATGCAGGTGTAAAAGAAATTATTCATCGTATACTCACATACAGCATTATATTTTGTATACACGTTTTATATATTATAAAATCAAATTTCATGTATCAGTTGCAGTTAATTAATATAAGTTGATTCGCTTGTGAATTTTACCGCCAAACTTTGAAATCTGCATTTGTTATTGCAATAAATTTTCACATTTTATTTTTGATTTTATATTTATGAAAAATAAGTTTCTTTTGAAAAATACTTGCTGTGTAAGAAAATCTCTTGGTTCAGAGAAAACATTCTACATTCTAAAACAATTTTCAAAATAAAATTAGTGTAACATGAAAGCATACGAAATCAAGTAAACTATTTACAAATGTAAACTTTTTTGAACAAGATTCCCATTACAAAATATTTATGCAAATTTTGAGTATACAATGATTGCGATGAGAGCAAAATTTTCTCATCCCTTCACATTCTAGTACTGACATCATTGTCAATTTCTATTAATGGAATTGCAAGTCGATATCCCACTCAGATTTACACTTTTGCTTCATTTTTCCAATTCCGTGTACATAGAGAAAAACTCATGGGTTGCTTTGTCATTACTTACAAAATTTGACTACTTTCCTCATCAAAGAGTAATGGAAAACACAAAAAAATAATCTCCCAAATTATTTGAATATCCCGCTTGAAAATGGAGGCCCCATTAGCTACTTTTCTATTGCCTGGCGAAAAAGCTGCACATTGTGATACCTTGTCTACTTTCACCATGGTGACACTGAGCAGCGAGACGGTCAGTTGACTCACTTCTTCCACTCTTGACACTCATTCTCACTACACAGTAGTCAAGCTTGCATTGGACCTTGGGCGTTGCAATACGTTTAGCCGGCACAAAAACTGGGAGCTTTTCTACAACACTAGGAACTCTAAATGTAGATGAACACGCTGTCGGGGACTGTTTACCTCGGCTTTGTGTTGTAAACATTCAGGGTCGTGTCAACCATTTCAAATAGGAATCAAGGTACGAATACAATGAGGAATGGAAATCCTATTTTAGGATTCTCTTTAGTGGATTCATATTTAAGGTTTTATTTGGATTGATTGTATTTGATACCTCACAAAAATTGTAATTTTTCAGACTAGACGTCTGAAACTTCAACCCTATTTCGAAAAATCAACGCTAATTTTGGTTTCAATTTCACGACCCGGATTGATGGTCTAATTCAGGTTGGATTTTTCGAAATAGTAAGACTATAAACAAAGGCCGATGAAAAATTTCAAGAATTTTTTTTTCGCCTTTCATACTCACACATCGAAATTCCCGCGGACGAACTTTATAATATCCTTAATCCTAAAACTACTCTAAATTTGTATTACAATTTATTGTGGAAACGCGAACAAGATTTTTCAGAAGAATGTAGTTTGACCTCATAATATCCGAATTTATACAGATTTTGATGATAAATTATTTTATCTGAAAAAAACGTCTTATTCGCGTTTCCACTTCCAGAAAGCTCCATTGAAACATTGATTGAATGCTGATGACAATAATGAACATTAATATGAAAAATGATTTCCGAATTGAAAATTAAATTTAGAAATAGAATATCAAGTCCAACGAAAATTCTTTTATTATCCCTTTTTGTTTCAATCGAGTTACGTTTCTGCGATCGGTAGAAATTCTCCTCAAAGGAAAAGACCATTTTTCATTTACATAAAGATTTTTTTTTTCAATTTGCCGGGCTTCGAAAGTCGAAAAACCGACATTGAGTATTTTAGTGTGACGTCACGCCGTGTCAGCACAATCAATTTCTTCGCACTGGTTACCCCGTGGATGAATTTTAAGATGGTTGACATTACCCAAATATAGGGAAAAAAATTTTTAACGCGTAAGTAGCAAACATTCCGCCGTCGTGATTTTATTTCAGTTTATAGTAAATTTCAATGAAAAGCTCACAAAAATTTACAACTATTCGAATTCTTTACTGCTGTTTTCGTGCAGGACGTACGATTCAAGAAAATCAACTCGGAGAGGTTAGGGTTATATTTACTGCAGTCTGTCAAAGTAAGGCTACACAACTATTATTTGTATCTTTTATATTTTTACCAACAAAGAGATGGTTTTTATAGTTGAATTCAATTACACAAAGTGACGAGCTATCAATGATAATTATAATAAAAGTCCCTATTGTCTATAATGATAGCAAGAACCACAGAGTGCAAACTTGCAGAAATCGATCTTTCGTCATATCTAGCACCTATTCATAGGCCAAAGAGACGGTCATACATATCATTTATGGAAATAACTTCTGCAAAAGATAAAATATCACTTAGAACGAAATATTCACTAGTTGCGTGCCAAAAAATATAATACTCCGAAATTGCCAATGTCAACAATGTCAACGTGCCTACGGAGCAACCAACGCGAAGAAATTTATTTTACCGACAGGGCGTGACGTAACATTAAAATACTCGATTCGGCGCCTGGTCGATCGAATCGGATTTGTTCAAACCGATCGGCCAAAAAATCTGAATTCTTTGTCTTCCCTTTGTTGATACCGATTGTGAAGTGTATTTAAAAAACTTCTCCTACAACCTTTTCGACTAATATTATTTTCATCTCCCTCATCTTTTCATGGCAGTTTAATAGCTAGCTTCCGTATCCGTAATCCGAATATTCGGAAAACGGATCTCTTACTTATTTACTTACAGAACAATCCCAATTTATTGAGAACAAACTTTTCTATAGCACACAATTTTCCTTTCTTTTTTCTAACAACTTCTCATCATTCTCTCTCATACTCTCATTTTAGTTCATTAATTTGTTTATACCACTTGTGTTAAAATTCTTCTGATTGTAGAATGGACTCAGAAAATCATGCAATAATAAAATTCTTTCAGCAATATTCAAAAGCAAAATCACCATACAGGTAAAGTGAATTCTCAAAATAGATTAAAATTCATTGTTTTATTCGTGAATATTCTAAAATTATATTTTTAATTGAATGCAAATTATTTCATTGTTCTCTGTAGAAATATTTATATAAACGATTCGCGTATGATTCTACTATTCTTGTAATCTACAAAGACGGAACAAAGCTGAACTAGCAGTAAATACAAATTTCTACAACAAACGCTTCAAAGAGTTCAAGGCCATGCAATAATTTTCCGTTTCCTACTATACCAACATTTTTTCGCAACAGTTTACGTCCCTACGAATTGAAATATCAAATTGAAATTTCCAGGAATTAATTGAAAGGCATCAAGGAACGCTCGCGTTGTCAATTTATGGAAGTACAAGAAAAAATTATTTTGCAAAATTTGTGGAAAAAGTTTTTTTCGGGATTCCACAAATTTAGGACCTTTAAAACGTCTTCTAGTGACTTCTTTATGATTCGTTAGATTTTTGGATTGTTATCTCAAATCGTGTAGACTTGAGTTGTTCCAAAAAAATGTCGGTAAGGTAGAAATCGTATGAGTATACCATGGCCTCTCGGCAAAAAATTGAACATTTCCTAAGTGACAATTCTGGAACGAAGTGAAAACTCTAGATGAGAAATACTTGAGAACTCCTTGATTCGTGAGCTTAATTAAAAATTTTAATAAATTTAAATGCTAACTTTATTGGTGATAAATTATTTTCTTCTAATATACACCGTATTTTCTCAAGCAGTACACAATCAACGACGCAATTATTCTTCTGACATTAAATGTGGCGCAAAGACAAACATGAAGCAGTTTCAATTTTTTTTTACAAAATTTCTAAGAAGCGAGATTCAACTCCGAGTCATAAAATATTAAGGACATTCAAATTTCGAAAAAAATGTATTATTGAAAAAAAAGTTAAATCCGAATAGGACAACGACCCGGAATTCAAAATGCATTTGGACCATTTCGGATTCGCATCTATGTAACATACGGTTCCTAAAATGGACAACCATAATATATGGTTCTCTGCTATTCTCATTATTGATAATAATAATTTATAATAATTAAAATGATAATTATAATGACAATCAAAATTATAATTTATAATTATACAAAAAATCTTGTCAGCGAGCGTCTCGAACCTAGAGGTGTATTTACAAAAAAGTCGGACGCTTTTTGGGTGAAAATAGTCTAGGTTAAAAGTAGATAAGAAATACTGACCTAAAAAAATCAGATCAGCAAAACGCTCGCGACTTGATTTCTTTCTCCTCATTTTATCTACTTTTTAACTAGAACACTGTCGTCGCTAATATTTCACAAAATGCACATCAAAACACCTGCTTACGCGTCTACTTTTGGAAATCTAAATGAATTTCAAACTACTTCAAATTTCAAAATCCCGAAAAAAACAACTGTGGTAAATAAGCTGTGGTAGCAAGATTCCTGTTACCGACGTGTTATCGACATCAAGCTGTGGTGTCTCGCGTCCGTGCTAAGCTTACAGAATTTTCTTGATGACGCCTTAGAATGAAATTGCGTCATCAAGAATATTCTGGAAGCTTAGCACGGACACGAACCACTACAGATGTGGAGCGTTCCCGATGTCGGTAACATGTCGGTAACAGGAATTTTGGATAAAAACGCAATCAGCACATCTACTCTGTTATACTCAAAGTTCGGAATAAACAAAAAAATTCGAAAGGAGTTGCTTGAAATACATTTAGATTTTTCACTACAAAGTGACAAATCACTCAGCAGAAATTATTCGCATATTTACACACATACATGCGTTCTACATACACACATGGTCACACTCAGTTCTGTCCGATCGCACACTGCATCGTCTCGATTTTTATTTATTTCTTAATATTTCACTCCAATTTTACCACATTTCTCGTAGAATGATACCTGATTTGTTTATCCTTGATTAGGTAGGAATTGACTCTTTTTTAATCAGGAAATCCTTATTCAGAAAAAAATATTTCAAATTTTTACAAATCCTTCTATTGTAGATTTTTATATTCTTGTTTGCAACAACTCAGTTTAAATAAAAATTGTGCGGTACTAAAATTTAGATTCTTGAAAATCTCTGATAAAAGAATAAAACGACTAAATATCTTGAAAAATAAAATTCCTGACAATGTAAAATTCTCGAGAAAGAAAACATTCAAAATGGAAAATTCCCGAAATGATAAAATTTCCAGATTCGAAAAATCCTAAATAATAAAATATCTGACAGTATTTTCATTTTAACAAACTAATAATAATATAATGTAATTTTGATAATTAATTTATAATTTTGTCGATGATGTGAGCATTTAAAAAAAACTTTTGATTGAAAAATATTTTTATCGTTCGCTTTGGTTTTAAATGTAAGCAATTATTATAAAAAAACAAATGTGAAAATTATTAAAAAAATTTTCATCCATGAAACTATCGAATGATTGTATCCTTAAAAATAAATATTATTGAATAAACTTTCTGTCAGGAATTTCATTATTCGGTATTTTTCCAGTTCGGGTACATTATAAACTATCTAGAATTTTATTTTTGGGGAATTTTCTAAAACAGGATTTCAATTTAGTCTTGAATTTTAACATTTCGGAATTTCTCTATTACGAATGTTTTCTTCTTTAGGAAAATTAAAGTGTAAAAAATTATTTTTCCCGGTATTTTCAAATCGTCCCAAAATATTCAGAATAGTATAAAATATACAAAAGATTTACGAGACTGGACTCTCTTCAGGAATTAACTTAGTTTTCGAATTGAAGATGACTGGAAAATCCTGGAAAATAAAATTACTAGAAGAAAATTGAAAAAATTTTATTTTCAACTTTACCATTTATTAACTATTAATATATTAATTTGGGATGAAAAAAATAACATCTTTCATTCTAAATTAACTATTAATACAATTTTCGAATATTTCGTTCAATAACATTTTTTAGACAATTTTTAATACATTTTTCTTAATAATTATTGTTTGAACTCAAAATAAAAATAATTAATAAACTCTTTGATGACATTTTCTTTCGAAAATATACACGATATTTAAAAATGAATTATTCTAATCGAGAACATATATTTCTTCTAGCTTCTCTTTTGCATTACAAGAACAATAATTTTTTTCTAATATAGTGTTTATTCTTGGCAAAATCTTCGATTAAAAATAATTTTTTATTATCGTTTTTTCAAATCCGAACAATAATTATAAAAAATATATTCTAAATTGTTAGAAGAATTTTCATCGGAATTTTTTATTTTCAATATTTTCTTTCCCAGAATTTTCCAGTCGTCCATTAAATTAATTATAAAATATAAAAGAAATCGTAGACCGCGCTTACCCTATGCAATTTTCTGTTTAGTATATTTTCAGTCTTGTGAGAAGAGTTTCGTTTTACAAAACTCATTTGTTCGTTATTTTTTCAATTTGTTGAAGCTCGAAGGCCTACATATAATTTTGTGTGTTATTGGAGAATTTTTTTCCATTTTTGTTTTCGTTTGTGAAAAATTTAGCTTTATGCTTGAATTTACACGTTCCTTGATCACGTGACGATGCCAGTGGCGGATCGGCGATTTTCTTCAAATATCACCTCGCCGCGGGGCGGTGAGGGCACCACCGCTCCGGTTCACCCTGCGGACTCTGGTCCAGGCCTGCCTCTGAAATAGAAAAAAAAGCTAATTTTTCCATTTTCTTCCCCCTTTTTCGAAAAATTTTATGAAGAATAAAAAAAATTCTGACACAAATTTTCCCAAGAATTTTCCGGGATAATTTTCAGAAAATAAAAGAAAAATTTGAGGATAAATATTTCCTGGTGTAGGTTGCAAACAACAAAACCATTTCATAAAAAATCTGCAGAATCCTTCCAGGATTTTCTACAAAAATGTCAGGCATTTTCCATGAATTTTCCCGGAAAATTTACGGAATATTCTAGAACAAAGATTCTCTGACATAAGTACAAATTATCTCCCATTATATCCTCAGAAAATCTGGAAAATTTGACTAGGATTTTCTCGGAAAATTCTACAAATGTGATTTTCTGTTCAAGATAACAGTTTCCTACAAAAAAATTAGGAAATTTATTTCCAGGATATTTTCGAAAAACGTTTGAAAAATGTCGGGAAAATTGTAGGAATAAGAATAAGGGAAATCGCGAAAATTCTTTCAGAATTTTTCTGAAAAATTGTACAAATAATATTTCCTGCTTTGGGTAACAGTTTTCTATGAACAAGTAGGAAATTTGTTTCTAGAATATTCCCGAAAATCTCAGGAAAATTGTAGGAAGAAGTTTTTCTGGTTTACGTTCCAATCATCTACAGAATTTGCTCAGAAAATTCTAGGAATCACCCTTGGATTTTTCCGAAAAATTTATGAATGAGATTTCTTAATTTGTGTTTAATTGTAATTAAAAAATTAAATTAATTAAAATGATTACTTGGTGAACGTAACAATTACCTACAGCATTTCCTCGAGAGATAGGAGGAATTCTTTTAGGATTTTCCTGAAAATTCATGGAAAATTCCAGAAATAAGAATCCCTGGTAAACGTAAAAATTATCTACAGCATTTCCCCAGCAAATCTGGGGAATTCTCTGAGGCCTCCCCCGGAAAATTCTTGGAAAATTCTAGGAATAAGATTCTTTGGTGAACTCTACAATTATTTACAG
This sequence comes from Neuroterus valhalla, assembly GCA_011762715.2. Classification (NCBI taxonomy): domain Eukaryota; kingdom Metazoa; phylum Arthropoda; class Insecta; order Hymenoptera; family Cynipidae; genus Neuroterus; species Neuroterus valhalla. Next base: position 381 of record WSXT02219965.1, on the reverse strand, counting down.
CATTTCCTCGGAAAATTTGGGGGACTCATTTAGGATTTTCCGGAAAATTCATGGAAAATCTAGAAATAAGATTCCGTGGTGAACTTCCCAATTTTCTACAGCATGTCCTTAGCAAATCTGGGGAATCCTCTGAGGATTTTCCCGGAAAATTCGAGGAAAACCTAAGGATTAGGATTCGTTGGTGAACGTTACAATTATCTTTAGTATTTCCTCAGCAAATATAGGCGATTCTTTCAGGATTTTTTCAGGAAAGTTGCGAAAAATTCCAGAAATAGGATTCCTTGATGAACGTAACAATATTATATACAGGTTTTCCTGTCGAAATCTGGGGAATTCTTCTAGGATTTTTCCGGAAAATTTATGGAAAATTCTAGGAATAAG
>WSXT02219964.1:0-32235 GCA_011762715.2 Neuroterus valhalla | reverse complement strand
AAACACGATAACTCACGAAAAAATGGACGGATCAAATCGGCCTTTGACACACTTGTTGATTGGCGCAAAAGAAAGGACGAGTTCGTTAGCCAGATATTTTGGATGAAAAATGAGAGGAAGGGAGCATTTTGAAAATTTTTTTGCAAGTATGGAATTTCCAATTGAAAAAAAATTTACTTATAACATAAAACAACTAACATTCAACATCAACCAAAAATACTTCCAAAAAATCTATTACGTTTCTAAACAAAATGAGGAATATTTAAACAAAATTTAAAATGTTTAACTGCAGTAGTTTAGTTTTGAACCAGAAAGACGAATTTTCAACTGAGAGGATGAAACTTCAACTAGAATAGTTGAATTCTTGCCCACAATTGATTTGAAACCAAACAATACCATTTGCGTGCAAACTACTTTAATTTTAAACTATTGAAACAATAATTTCAAAATGGAATTGTAACATTTTGTGATTGGAGAATTATTTCTCAACCAAACATAAGAGTTTTAAGTTAAATGAATTTTCAATTCAAATCCAAAAAAATCAACTGTATAACTTGAATGGTAAACCGTGAAGAAGAATTTTTAAACAAGAAAATGAACTTTGGAACAGAAAGAAAATTTTCTACACAAAAACCGATTTTTCAACGAAATGATTCAATTTTCATTTCCCAAAAACAAATCTCAATACAAATGGTTAAATTTTAAACCAGAAAAGATTAGTTTTTCACTAAAAATAAAACAGTAAAATTTTCAGGGAGAGAAGTTAATTGTCAACCAAACTGGTGAATTTTCAGGTAGAATAATGAATCTTCAACTGGAAAAGATGTATTTTATGCAAAAAAGATTAATTTTTAACGGTAAGGATTAATATTATACAAGAAAGGCAAATTTCCCACAAAGTACGTAAATTCTTAAAGAAATTCTTTACTTTTTGAATTTAAAAATGAGTGTTCAACTAAATACTTGAATCTTTACCCAGAACGATAAACAGCTTTTTAAGAGAGTATGTACGTTTTCAACCAGAGGTGAAGTTCAACTTAAAATACTGCACCTTCAACAGACCAATCCAATTTTCAACAAAAGAGTTCAACTTTTAACCAAGTAGTTGATTTTTTAACTAAAACAGAATGAATCCGCGATGAACAATGTAAACAAGTTTTCTATTACAATTCAGAAATATTTCTTACTCGAAATACTACTTCTACTTCGAAAACTGCTTGAAGTATTTTTTTTATTTAAAATTAGGAAGAGGGGACTTTCAAACTGTGCCGAATTTGAAATTGGAAGAGTGATCTTTTCAAATATCTCTCTTCTAAATACAAATTATAATTATTGTAGAAAGTTCCCGTTCCATGTAAAAAATTACCTGTTTCAAGTGACTTTATATTTCTCTACCAAGCAAGTAAACCGTCATAAATTCATTTTCTCGAAAAGATTGAGAAAACAATTCTTTCTGTATGTTTGGGCTATCATCAATTCGATTATCAAACTTCAGTCAGCTTAAAATCTCAGAAAGCAATAAATTTGCAAAAGTGTTTTTGTATAATGGAAGAAAATGATATTCTTTCTCTCATAAAGTATGTATGTAGATATATTTAAAAATTTTCAGAATCAGACTAAAGGAACGTTAAATTCTTCAAATCAAATGATAAGATCTCTATTTGATCTATAATAAGGAAGCGGTCATTTCTCGTATTTTCAAGGTAAAATTTTGAATTGTCTACGTGGAGCCAAGTGAATTCCAGGTTTTTAATCAAATTCCCGGTCATTTCCCGGTTGCTTGGTAAAGTCGCCACCCTGTGACTATTTCTTGAAGAAAGTGACTTATAGTGACTGTTTCTCATAAGAGTGATTAAAAAGTGACTTGGAATGAAAAAGTGACTAAAAGTGACTGAGTGGCAGCCCTGGGTACCATTTATAATAAATAACTCACCTATTATCATTGCAGGAACGGCTATGCCAGCGACGAGACCAATTCCGACAGGAGCCCCAACTAACGTCCCTAGTTGCCATAGGATCTTCTTTTTTCTTGACCAAGGTTTTTTGCCCCAAAATGTGCAGCCCGAAGGACTGTAAAGAAGCACAATAAATATAGTAGGACGTCCTTATAAGAATAGAATGTTCGTATAAAGAAGAGAAAGATGAAAAAAAAATACCTGAGATAATGAAGATCGCTGATTTCTTTCATGCAAAGCCAGCAAAATTCCGCTGTACACACAGCACATGTCATATGATTACAGCTGCCATCGTCCATTTTAACAATTAGAACTTGGCATCTAGGACAAGGTTTGATATCGTCCCCTGTAAAAAAAATGTAAGAAACTTTAGCCTAACTATAGTAACAATTTTAGAGGGAAGAACAGGGTTCATTTTTGGGGTCTCCAGGAACAATTTTAGGAGGATGATCAAACCATGGCTTTTTTGTATGGTCGGGCAAGGGGCGAGTTCTGAGAATAATTTTTGGAGCTTGAAAGAGACGGTGTGCTTTTTGGGGCCTCTAGGAACAATTTTCGGCGGTTTGAAAAAGGCAGAGTTTTTATTTAGGGGGTTAGACAAGGCAAAGTTTGTATTTGGGGGATCGGACAAGGCGGGGCTGCTTTTTGGGGCATCTAGGAGAAATTATGAGTCTGGACATGTGGAATTGCTTTTGAGGGTAAATAACATATCGAAGCTCCTTGCTGACAGTTTGGACAAGGTGGAACTAATTTATGGGTCTGTAGGAATAATTTCAGGAAGTTGGACAATATGGAGCTGCTTACTCAGTGGTTGGATAAGGTGGAGCTGCTTTTTTTTGGTCTCTAATGAGCATTCTGGGAGAGTTGGAGGCGGATTAATTGGTTGGATAGACTTACTGTGTTGCGAATCACTTTGGCTGAAACTAAGAGACGAACTTCGTTCATAGTGTTGGGATCGTTGGGCTCGAGCTGCATCACAAGTTTGATTAGGGTGCCATCGAGCTTTACAATGATAACAAAAGTAGGAATCACACCCCGGCCTTTCACATCGTAATTTAGGACAGGAAGCACAACCACTTGCAATAACAGCAAAACAACAATCGGGAGCAGGACACCATCTCGCATCAGGCTCAACGGCGAGAACTCTCCTGACCATAAAATCTTCATATTTTTCCAGTTGGATTTGATCGTTCAAGATCATTCGTATATCTGAAAAGTGTGCAGTAAAATGATTTTATTCAAGGAAAGCATCATCATTATCATATTGGTGACTCTTTTTCAGGTATCGGAACGCTTTAGTCTGGTCCCCAGTTTGATCCAGACCAAATCCTTGCTATAATAATTAGGTCCCCGATCACTTTAAGATTTTAGGGTTCCGCTATCTGCACGTTTTCCAAATGGACTATTTAATATTTAAATGTTTACCGTTGGGATGCAAAGGCTCAGAACATTCCGGACAGGCGATGTTGACCCTAGATTCGGAAATTTCCACTCTAAGATACTGCTGAAAGCAATCGTAACAACTGCGGTGGTGGCAAGACTGAATTGTAGGAAATAATTCGCTCGGCAATTCAGCCAAACAGAGAGGGCATTCCAGGACTCCATTTTCGGTACTCTAAAAAAAGAAAATATTCTTTCCTTACATTGTAGTAATCTTACTATTTGAGCTTTAGGGGCCCAAAATGTTTATTAAAAATATTATTCTTTAGCCTATACATTGTCGAATATTTATTTATTGAAAGCTTCACAGTTTTTTCTCTATTCCCCTTCAACAGAATCCAATGAGAAGATTTAGCTATTTTCGGTTGGGAGTTGATTTTTTTTGGTAGAGAAGTCTTTTTGATTGAAATATCGTATTTCTTCAACTTTAGAATTCACTAATTTTGATAGATAGAATAGAATAAAAAATTTAATATACATCTAACCCATGTTACTGAAAAAGGCTTCCCGAAGAATGAAAATGAATGATTTTTGTTAGGCATGAGAGAAAATCATGGATCTTTTGTAATCCTACGGGTTCAACGTTTAGATGCCTCGATTTAACTATAAATTTAAAAATACTAAATCTTCCGGCTAAACATTGAGTTTCATAGAGACCAAATCTTGATAATATGGGACTTTAGGGACCAAATCTTGAAAATACGGGACCTCAGGGACAAAAGCTTGAAAACGGAAGCCTGAAGCCTAAAATTCTCAATCGATTTTGAAGTTTTTTTTTAAATACTCGTGACTAAATCCCAAAGAGAATTATAGCTAATTTCACAATTTCTTTTTTACTGCACTTCTGTGTTAACAAGGTAAAAATTGACATTGTAATACCTCTATTTCAACTATTTCTGCAAACAATCTGAATTTCGTCTTTTAGGTTTGAAAATTCATCTCCTAGGCGGAAATTTAATCTATTTTATTAGAACTTCAACAGTTTAGTTGACAATTTACGTTTCTTACCAACTATTTTGGTAGCAAATTTGAATTTTATTTTCGAAACAATTTTATTTGGTAGAAAACTACTTGGCTAACGATTGAACTAACGGGGAGAAAATTCAAATAGTTGGTTGAGAATTAAAGTCTTTTTTTGAAAATTCTTGCTTTTAGTTACAAATTTTAATACATTGTTGAAAATTCGTTTCTTATTCATATAAAATTATTCTCCTTAGCTGGAAGTTCTTTATTTTGGTACAAAATCCACTTGCTTGTTTAAAAATCGAACTAATTTGTTTGAGACTCAATATTTTATTCGAAATTCATCCTATAAGTTTGAAATTCTTTTTTTTTCTGTAGAAAATTAATCTTCTTCGTTGGAATTTATCTTTTTGGTTGCAAATCGAACTACTTGTTCAAAATTTGGACTCTGATTGAAACTTCGCTCATGGAATAACTTTGTATCTTAGGAGACACTGTACTGATTTTGATTGATTCTGAGTTTATTTCCATTGTTTACAAATAGATAAGAAATGAAGTTGCAGAATGGATAATTTTTTTCGAAACATCTGTTAATTTAGCCAAAAGATTAACAAGGTATTTACTAGGATAAAAGATCGGAATCAATTTTTAATTCTAGGTTCTAAGCTCTTTTGAAACAAATTTTGACATTTTGCAAGACTGGGCGCCCCTAGGCTAATCAGCCTATCGGCTAAGCCGTCTGTCTGAATGAGCCCTTTATTTAAGAATAGATATTTGGATCTAACGTTGTGGCACTGTCAGCTCGACGTACTTTGAGTTGTTTTAAAGGATATATGTAGAAGTATTCATTGATCTTTCCTGTACCTTTCCTGCAGTTGAAAGTACAGAGCCTTTACTGGAAGCACGTTGCAGGTCAGAATTGTGAAACTGAAAGTGACTGGATCCATTACTAACTCTAGCTTCTCCCTTTTCAACATCTATCACTTTATTTACAGGATCTTTTGCTGAAAAAAGAATTTGGATTTATCTCAAATGCTCAATAATACCAAAATATCTCTTACATAAAAGAATATTCTTCTATTCTGTATGTACCTAATACCTATTCTTTTAAATTTAGAATAGTTCGAAGTTTATGTCAAAAAACTTATTCCTCACCTTTGGTATTTCTGAGGCTGGAATTTGTCACTCTTGAAATTCGACGACCAATTAGAGGACTTGAATACAAAAGCCTTCGGAGTGAAAAACGGGGAAAAAATCTTCGAGGTCTAGAGGCGGCATTGCAGCCTCCTGCTCCGCTCTCAACTTCCTTGAGCATTCTAGATCTAGAATATTACTTATCCTGCTATAAATCTTGACTCATTTCGTTAGATGATCCTTTTACCTCATCTGTAAATAAAAAATTTCACCAATTGTTTTATTGTTGTTACAAAAGCCAAAATTAGGATATAAATAATGTACCTCGCAAGCGAAATAAGATAAGACGAAACGAACAACATTGTTAGCTTGACCTTAAAAATCATTTAGCATATGATATTGATGATCAATAATATTAATCTTAAAATTACAAAATCGAAGCATTTACAATTATTGAAAATACATAAGATGTTATACTTCACGATGAGGAGATATTCAAAATTGAAAATTTTGGTCATTTTTTAAACTCTTATAAATTTAGTGATTTTAATGCTACCAAGGTTATGAAAACAAAAACCTTTTTTTCCTTCATAATTTATTAAAAGATAGTTCACAATGTCTTCTATAAGCCCTGTAAATTTAGAAAAGGATCTCCGATAAATAGATCTCCGAAGAACATAAGCCTTGGCATTCTGGAAATTTTCTTCAAGATTTTGAACCATAGCATAAAATGTAAATTCTTCAGATGATTTGACATGGAATTTCTCTGATTTGGAATCTTCAGAATCAATTTACTCCAAATGAATCATTCAAAATCATTATTCAACTGTTCGATTGAAAAATACTTTTTTGGATAAAAATTCAGCTGTTTTTTGCAGAAAATGTCATTTTGGGTTGAAAATTCAACAATTTAGTTTGCACTTTTTCCCCTTTCGACGAAAAAATCTTTTTCTGGTAAAAGTTCTTCTTTTTGGGGAAAAAATTCATATCTTTCATGGAAATTTTCATTATTTTGTTGAAAATTTAACAATTTTGTTAAAAAGTTATTTTTTGTGATTGGAAAACTATTTTTTATCTAAAATGAACACATGAATATCTTATTTCATGAAAATTCAATTACTTTCTTCAAAATTCGAATCTTTTGTTGAAAGTTCCACTATTTGGTTGAAGCTGATCCTTTTGGATATAAACTTTACTATTTTGAGCAGAATTTATCTCTCCGGATGAAAAATTCAACAATTTATTTGGAACTTTTTTCCTCCTTGACAGAAAAATCTTACTTCGTACAAAATTCGTTTTTTTTTTGGTTTAAAGCTTCATCTCTTCGTAGAATAATTCGAATATTTTGTTGGAAATCAAACAGTTTTGTTGAGAAGTCATCTTTTGTAGTTAAAAATAAACTGTAGGGTATGAAAATCATATTTTCATGTCAAAAATATTTGAAACTTGTATCATCAGAAAGGATCGATTAAAGCGCCGTATCGTCTATGTTCTTGAGAAATGGAACAGACTGTGAACCTTCTTCAATTTGATAATTAGACAAACAAAACAAATCTTCGACTCAATGAGAAACATGTTACAGGTCCGCAATTTTTTTATAGAAAAATATGGGTAAAAGTTATAATATAAATAGATATAACTAATTAAATGATATAAATAATTTGGAAAAGGCAAAAGGGTATTCGCTTTCTTAATATTTTCTCACGAGTCGTGACTTAATTCTCTTCAGGAATCGTTACTTTTTCTGACAATTCCTGATTTTTTATTTTACTATGGAATGATCTAAATAAAGATTACATTATCACTTTTTAATTTTCAAAAAGTGGAACTTGTTTTGTGATTTAAAGTTAACTTAAAAAATTTGAGTAATTTTATTTCTAAAAATTAGGAACTCTTTAGAGTCAAGACAAGTTGAATTAAATAACGTTTTGTGAAATCTTTTCATGCAGATGAGTCATAAGTAGGTGCAACTTTCACGCTCAGAATGAAGACATTTTCATCAAAAGATAATTAATTAGGCAGTGGAGGTTAAAGGAAATGTTTTAGTGATGATATACCTGATATTCTACTAAATTGTAGTAACTCTTTCTATTCTTCAGAGTGGAAAACACGATCGTGTTGAAATGTTGAAACACAACAGCTGATCGCATCTATTTTCACTGCTTTACTATTTGACGAATTACTTTTCCACACACAATCAAACATTCACACGCTCGAGTATTTTAGGTTAGGTGGGGAATATCCAAGATGGTTGAACGCTGAGGGCCAAAACCAAAACAGTTATTTCAGGTTTTGTAGCATTTGTGCCGTTAAAAGTTTTATTTAAACAGTTTAAAAATGTAAAATTGATGGTCAATGAAATTCTCGATGCAGACAAAATGTTGATTTTGCACCAGATACACGAATTTTCCACAAAACGGTTGAATTTTTGAATTGAAAATATAATTTTCCAACCAGGAAGTTCATCTTTTACCAAACTATTGGATTTTCGGAAAAATTGTGTTACTCTTTGTCAAATAGTTGAACTTTCTACTAGAACAGTCCAATTTTATACCAAGAATATAAGTTCCCAACAAAAAAGTTTATTTTAAACTAAATATAGTCGAATTTTTCACAAAATCGTAGAATATTCAATGATGAAAGTACCGAATTTCTTCCAACTAAATACATGGGTTTTCACAAAAAAAAAGGTAAATATCTATAAAACAGATGAATTTTAAGAAAAAATCATTCATGATCACAAAATCGTTGAATTCTCTACCAGAACAATTTAATTTTCAACCAAACTTTTTTTTGAACTGAACAGTCCTGAGTTCCCACCAAACCAAAAATAGGAATGCTCTACAAAATAATGACTAACTTTTTCCCAAACTGTTAGATAGTAGGAAGAATCATTTAATTTTTACCAAAAAGTTGAATTCCCTATCGGAGCAATACAATTTTCGATCAAAAATATAAGTTTCCAACAAAAAAGTTAACTTTAAACAAAGTATAGTCAAATTCCCACCAAATTAGTGGAATCATCAAGCAATATTCAATAAGTATCATATGACTTCAAGGACCTTTCGGTTAAAGTTAGTTGAGGCTCACTGTGCAAGACAAGACGTTTGGTAAGTTTGATGAAGGCCACACCGTATTTGTTGCCACAAATAAAAACATATTTTTGAAAATAAAAAAAAACGGATATAAAAAATAACTATGCGATGGAATAATAATTCAAGAATTATTGCAAAATAGCATGGTTTGAAGAATGAAAAAGTTGAAAAAGCAATAACTCAAGATTTCAAATAAACTGCCGGGTTTTGTATTCTTCACAATAATACCTACAAATAAGAAAAAGTTTTCAAAAGTGTCATAATTAATAAACTGAAAAAGGATCTGAAGGAATGATTCATTTTCAAAAAATATTCAAAAACCTCTTAAATAATAATGCTGAGAACTCTCAAATTTTTACTACGCCATTTCAGAAGCGAAATTAATCAAAAAAATTCTCAAAATTCTCAAAATATTCAGTTTTTCTTGTTGAATTTGAAGCGTCTACAAATTGTATAATATTGCGAAACTTAAAGTGTTTTCAACTACCAAGATTCTTACAAAATAATTCTTTTTTAAATACAACTGAAGATTCAGGAAAATCAAGTTTTACTTCCAGTGGGATAGAATTATATAATAGGCATCAATTGTCAATTAGGAATCGCTCTGATTTTATTCAATGCATAATATTAAACTGACGTCAAAGCAATGTATTTCTTTCAAATGTGTCAGTTTGTGAAAACATAACAAATTATTATTCTTCCTTACTCGATTTCTCTTGACAGAAAAAGAAAGAAAAATTCTAAAGAGTCTTTTAGCGTGCTATTCATAAAATTAGCATTACCAGTTGTATCCAAACAGAATTCATATTGCAGCTAAAAAAGCGACGAAAGTTTTTTTTAATGGATTTTGTTGAATCATATTCAATAATATCAATATTTCCTAAAATCAAGATCCAGTGCCTGGAACGAGTTTCGACAATAGTTTCAGTAAGAGTATAAAAAAAAAGAGGGCATAAATTAAATTTTTTATTTATTTTCATATTCAGTTATAAATGAAAACTGGACACTTTCCTCAATGCCATCCAGAATTGGGATGCTTTTCTTTTAAGATTTTGAACTGAATTGAAAAAAAGAGTTTAAATCCAATTGAGAAAAGCAGCAAATTTTAGGGTGGCCTAAAATTGTTTATAACAGAACGTATCGTTTTTACTTGTACTGTCTTTCCTTCGCTTCTCAACTCTGTACTTGGAAAAACTATACAAGAAAACTAAAAAGGAGTGGCCTAGAACTGCCTAAATTTGTATTTACTGACAAAAAGTTAGATCATCTTCCAAATTTAATTTATTTATTTGTTATGTCCTGAAAGTTATGAACATTCAAATGAACGAAACTTGTTTCTTTTGTCTTTGTAGATTATAAATAGAGCTGAAATATTTATTTATTTCCAATGCAAATAGTAGATTGCAAAATAAACTTCAAATGTATTATTTAAAATTGTAGTAGGAACAATATTTGTAGATAAAATAGAATTTCAAAAAAATATTTCGTTTATTTGAAAGATTCAGAACTTCTAGGACATTATTTGTTATAAGATTAACAAGATCTATACAAAGGAATTCTAGCATCTTATCTTAGTTCAATTTAGATGCTACAAATCTTCAATGCGCTTAAACCCTCAAGTGACGAAGCGAACTATTTTTTTAATAAATATTAAATCCCTACTATTTAATAAGCTTAACCAATTTTCTTTGAGCGTAGTCGTTTCATCGCTCTCAGACACATACTTTCGTCTTTCTTCTTGAAACGCTTTACACCCAATCAAGACATGATATTCGTCGTTAATTGGTTTACGTTCTTCAAAAATACAGAGTTGACTTACTGATAATTTTATAGTCTTCCCTTTAATTGAGATCCTAGTTTGAAATACATTCATTAGTCGAATCTGAGTTACTTCTCTCAAAAGGTTTAAGGAAATTCTTTGACATAAATATTGTTGAAGGCCCGTACATAGCTTGAGATGTGGATAAATTCGGAGTCATGAGGACGTCTGGATTCTCTGGATATCTTTTTCATAAAGTAGATTTTCATACGCAGCAATCAAAGATGCTTTTTTCATTCCTAAAATATCTGCCCGGAGACTATCCCAGACATCCTCAGCCCCGATTTTGCAGAAGAATTTGTTTACTTGCAAAGCTCAATTATATTTTTCTTGGGTCCCTTTTTTTCAGCTAGTTCTTCAAGTCTCTTAAAACATATTTTGTGATAGCGTTCATAAGTCATATTAAGAAGCTTTTCTAACCAGTTGAAGCTGAGTTCAAATATTTTGAGTTCAATGTGTGGAATAACAGTTTCAATTCTTAAAACATATTTTGGTGTGCATGATGCAACATTATATGGCTTTCATGCTGCGAATATATTCAGAACGTTTTAATAAATTATTTTTAAAGTACTTAATATCTAGTATGTAATATCTACAAAACATAATTAATAATGTGTCCTTTTTGGTAGAAAATTCAATTTTTTTTTCATTAAAAAACTATTTTTTTGCTTAGAAATCAAGCTATTATACAAAACAGATCAAACTTCTACCACAAACATATCTCAACAAAACCGTTGCATTTTCGAAAAAGATGATAACCAAACAGTTGAATATTTAAGCGAGAAGGAGAAACTTTCAACCAAGTGGTTGAATTTTCAACCTACAGAAATTAATTTATCAGCAGTTGGTCGAATTTTTAAAAAGAATTTGAATTTTTAATCCAAAAGACGACATGACTTTCATACAAAAAGATAAATGATCAGGAAATAGTCGAATTTCCGACCAATAAAAGATGAGTTTTCAACAATATAGTTAAGCTTTCAAGAAAATAATAAAATTTCAAAAAAATAGTTGTATTAACAACTAAAATTATAAAGCTTAAAGAATAAAGATGAATTCTGAAAAAGGAAGTTCCACTCCCAACGAGGTAGATTTTTTCTCTTTAAAAAAAAATTATTTTTTCACAAAAAATTTAATAGTCGATATTTTAACACAAATATTTTCCTATTTCAACTCATGAACGATCGAAATAAACCGAAAAGGATAAATTCCCAAAAAATTTATTGGAGCCTCTCAAATGGTTTAATTTTAAGCTAAAAACGATCATTATTTCTTCTTAAGGATCCATCTCTTTGGCTGAGACTTGTTTTCTTTTTTCATTAAAAAAATTAACCATTACATTCTTTTTGAAAACTGAAATTTTTTGGTTGATACTATAGCTAAATATCTGTCTTTAAAATTGTCGTTCTCAAATAAAAGTTTAGATATTTCGTCGAAATTTCATGTATTTTCTTGATAATTCGTCTTCGGTTGAAAATTCGACTGTAGGATCATGTTGAATGTTGAACAATTTTGTTGAAAATTCAACGTTTTAGTTTAACTTCACCTCTTTAGTTTAGAATTGCTTTTCTTTATTTACGATAATCAATTGTTTCAAATGATCATGCAACTATTTTATATTTGGTTGAAAATTGATACATAAATCAATCTTTTGTTATTGAACATTAATTTATACAGGCGGAAATTCTTCTTTTCTGTTTGAAACTTAATAGGATGAAATTGGATCTTTTTTGGTTGAAAATACAAGTGTTTTGTAAAAAATTAGTATTTTCGCCTTGAAATGAAACAATTCGGTATCAAATTCCACTATTTCGTTCAGGCGTAACCTATTTACATACTCGGAAACCAAAGTATTTGTAAGAGAACCAACTTTTTTGTAAAAGAATCATATTTTTGGCTTGAAAATTCGACTGCTTTATAGATAATTCGTTTTACGGCTCCAAATACCAACTGTTTGGTAGAGAATTACCTTCTTGGTTGAGAAATCATTATTTCGAGGTTCAAATACAACTATTACAAAAATAAAATAAAATATTTGTTGTCAAATTAAGATTTTAGTTCCATTAAAAATTTCATTCATCACAAATTTTGCATTTTAAAACTTTCAAAGTGAGAGTTTCCAAATAATACTTCCGATACCACATTGCTATACAGAAGTAGTATTTTTAGGTTATGCAGAATCGTGAAGAAAACTCAAAGCATTAATCAGCGTTATTGATAATTCTAAATAATTTTCTTTTTTAATTAGCACTATTTTGAGGTTATCACACTCTGAAAGTTCTTGACAGATCAAAACCTCAACCTCACGCAATGTTTTTTTCACTACTCAAACATGCACGATCATTGGAAAACGTTACAAATTTATGAGAACAGTAAGAGTCAAAAAGGTATAATTCCTTTATTTCCAGAAGCTGTAGGATATAAATAGTATAAAAGAGATAAAAAATTTACAAACCTTTCGTTACAGCTTTAATATTGCACAATCCATAAAAAGATGATGTTCACTACACTGGTTTATTACAAAAGAGAAGAAGAATGATGTGAGAGTAAAAATCAGAGCAAATATCAATAGTTTCGGAACACAGTGAATAGGGAACGGTGAATTGGCTCGAAAATTGTTGTAAGGAGAACTAGAAATCAACGAAAATGTCAGACTTTTGTTTTATTTTTGACACGTTCATCAGAGCTGTCCACCATGGTCCACTACTTCACTGTTTCTCACCCCCTCCAGTTCTCCAAAAAGGCAAGTTTAACATCCGCTAGGTAGCGCTAGCTGTTCTTAACCCAGTTCCACGAAAATTCAAATTATACAAATGGAAAAGTGAATTTTACGTGAAAATTTACAATACCAATTTTTTTTCATTTGAAGTACGAGGTATTAGTATTTTATTGAATCGTATTGTATTCATTCTGAAATCTCTTGGACTAAATAGCCCTTCAAGGAACACAAATTACATATAAAACAGCAGATACATAATTAGATTGGATTATTCAATGGGTCACGCGAGGTTTCACATTTTCCTTGTACCTCTCTACTATTCCTTTGCACGACCGAACACCACCTTAGTAGTAGGGAGACCTACAGCTTAAGGTGGATTCTGAACCACCAAGAACACCAGCTTTAAGGCAGGTTCTCACCTTGTGGACCCGGAAAAGTGTACTTTTTTAGGAATGTTTTTTTGAGAAAAGTATTGAAGATAAAAAACTGCAAATTTTTTCTGGATATGAACATACATTTGTTTCAAGAATACAATTTTTTACATTGTCTGAATGAAAGAAGGGGGGAAGGGGGCGTTTATCAGTGGCGGCATGTCTGTGGGGAGGTGTCCCGCTACCGGAAGTGATTCCGTCAAAACCCGTGATCCAAAACATAAAAACCAAACACATTCTTAATTTGTACCGTATAATCTAATAAAGAACTAGAATTAAAGAAAAAAACTCAAAATTAAAAAAGTTATGAGGTTTTGAGAAAAAATTTACGATTTTCGCACTTTTGTTCTTCATGTATTATTTTTTTAATTGAACAATTTTCAATATTTTTGGATGATTCTAGTTCATTCGTTAAAAAAAAACCCTAAGGAACATTTTTAAAAAATTTCGGTAACGATTGGTTCATTACAGCGTCTTCAATCACTCCCGGTAGCGGGAAACCTCCCCACCGACATGCCGCCATTGATGGACGCCCCCTTCCCCCCTTCTTTCATTCAGTCAATTGTATTCTTGAAATAAATGTATGTTCATATACAGAAAAAATTTTCATCTTTTTATCTTCAATACTTTTCTCCAAAAAAGTTTGTGAAAAAAGTACACTTTTTCGGGTCCACAAGGTGAGAACCTGCCTTAAGTACTTAGATTAGAGCAACCTTCTTCTCTAGAGGTACCGGCATCACGACTCCCCGGAGATGAACATTCCCTTTTGCTAGGCAAGTGTTCCCCTCGTGGGCCACCGAAGCTCTTCCAGAGTGCGAGGCAGGAATCGAACCCGCAACCAGACGGCGTGAATCCAAAGCTCATGCTTTAGCCCCCTTACTTACAATTACTGATCGGTTGAAATACAAAAATAGGAATAAAAAGTTGTGTTTCCTAACTTAAACACTAGATAAACTAAATTCAATCTATATTGGGAATTCAAACTTGCATTGCGAGACCTGATGGCCATGGCCATCTAGCGAACCAACCAACATGGCTACCGCTAGGCTTGACGTAGCATTGTTTACAAGCGTGTTGCACTTGATTTAACGCGTTATACCTAATTATGTGCCAGATTAATTAGTTAGAACTAAATGAGAAGTTAAAAAAGATAATATAAGAGTTAAAAAATGGAATTCTCACGGAACTATACAGCGGAAATGCTTCAACCAACTATTTCGGTCAATCCGCAATACGCGACCTAATCAACGCGTGCTTTCCTAGAGGTTCGTTACTGCGAAAAAAATTATTGCAAGGATAGAGCACTGGAGGGGAATTCTTCTGAGGAGAAGATGAGTGGAAAAGAGATGGATAAGAATCGCTAGATGTTGACTGGAAAATAATGTAAAAAATTTCAGTGTAATGGGAGAAGGATGAGAAGATAAAATGCAGAGTAGGGGATGATTGCATTAGAGAAAACAAAGAATGATAGGGAAATTGTGTGAAAAATTATTAAAACGAAATGTATAGAAGATTGATTAATTAGATCGTTCCTGTTGCGAAAAATATCACTTTGTGGAGATTTTGTTGCAAGTTGTTTAAATAAGGTATTCCTAAGAGTGACGTCAGCTAGCAAGATAGCCGTACGCTGAAGGCACATAAATAATGCCAATTGCATAGGTTGCATAGGGCAAAACTTTCTTCCTGTAATAATTTGGGAAAAAATGATATTTAACCATTAGTTCAAGTGGATATTGCTTCTCATTTCATAAAATCTATCATATCCAATATAAAAATCATTTTCGAAGAAAATGGTTTTAATATTGAAAAATTATCATATGTCTGATTAGATTTTTTTTAGATAGAAATATGACGAAAGTACCCATGTGTTGTAGAATCGTTCATTTGCAATAAGTTCTTGCAAGGTTTGGTGTTTCCCCCATAGAGATATTATAGATAGAGGAGGCAAGACAGCACACAACGCGGCATCGGAGAGAAAAGAGACAGAAGGATGGGACAAAAAGAGACAGAGAGAGCCGTAGGTTTTAGTTGTCTTTTTCTAACAGATACGCTATTGACCCAAGGCTAGACCCAATAATTACTTACACGAGACTGGCTTGTCCTCTCTATCTATAATATCTCTATGGTTCCCCCTCAGCGTTCAGACATCTTATATCTCCCTCCCACACCTGAATATCAACAACCAATCGTTTTCGAGGATTAGATGAGAAAGGAATGTACGAATAAAAATAGAGAACAAAAAGAAAGATTGTTGGTGACGTTCTCACCCTATTACAAATGCCCTAATATCATGGTTCATGGATTCCTATGGCCCAATATCATTATAATCTGTTCGTACTTTTTCAGGTTAAAATTTTCACATTTTGGGAAAGAAAGCTGAAAAAGAGTGGTATATATTCTACATTGTTGTCAAATAATTGTATTGCTTCGAAAAAAACGTTTTGCCTGTTACCTTCAAATTTAATTGATACAATCACATTCAAATCAGCAGGTAAAGTGTGATTTATTTCTTATTATTTTATTTTGACAGCACCGCAACACACAGTATGTGATACGGGAATGGATTTTTCGGATAAGTTAATGTCTCGAAATTGTTTTAATTTTTTAGATGAGTAACGAAAAAACGTCACAAATTTTGAAAATGTATAAACAACTTATAAGGGTTCAAATAATTTTCTATCTTCTTTAGTCTTATAAGCAGCCTAATTGCTAAAATATAAAAGTTAATGTTTCTCTAAGAAATGATTTTTTGTCATAAAAAGAATTCGAATTTCCGATTATTTGAAAAATTTTGGTTGAAAAAGGGGAATCACAAAGGAAGTGATAGTATCTGTCGTTTCTACGGGAAAAGAATACGTAGATTTATTGTGTTAGACAATTAATAGGTTAAAAAATTGTTTATAACTTTATGATTTGTTCCTCAATTTTTAAAGACATTTTCCGTTACCTTAACCATTAAAATAATAAGTCACGATGATTTTAAGATTAAATAACCGTTCCCAACAAAAAACTGGTTTCCTCGAGCATATGTTTGACCAAATTGTTCATTAGAATAAAATATGATTCCATTTGAATACTTGTGATTTATGAATTCTTATCAGAATATTCCTTAAAAAAGCAATCTTGTGTCGGTTGAGAAATGTCGCCTGTGGACGAACACATACATAGACTCCTTGTGTTAGAGAATTTGTAGCTAATAAAATTGTGTATAACTTTAATATTTGTTTATCAGTTTTGAAATTTTAACCATTTTCCGTTACGACACCATTATAATAATAACTTACGACGATTTTAGGATGGAATGACGTTTTTCTCTGACAAATTGATATACTAGAGCATTCGGTTCGTTTGTAATAATTAAATTTGATTTTGAATAAAATATTTGAAGGGTAGAAATTCAAAAACGTATAAGCACCATTTCAAGAGGGATCATTTTCGTATTTGAATAGGTGGAAAGTTGACCCTTCTTGAAATGGCTCTCATACGTTTTTGAATTTCCACCCTTCATTTGTTAATCATAAGTTGTAACCAACAATCACTTTATGCATAAGACTGATTCAGAGTATTTCTAAGAAGAAACGATCTTGAATCATTTAAGAAATGTCCTATGTGGTCGAATCACTTCAGAATTTTTCTTGTTATTCATTATGAGAATTTTTTGTTCATTTAGCACAATGTCGTCAACTCATCGAGAGGCTATCCAAAAACAAATCCAACAAGACTGGGCAAACCGAGAATACATCGAGGTTATAACAGGCAGTATTAAGAAGATAACAGACTTTCTCAATTCTTTCGGTAAGATCAGAACCAATATTTTCATAAAAAATAGTGACGCATTATCCTGGGGTTGAAGAAGTTGCACTAAGCTTTCAAATTTGTAAATGAACCAAATTGTATTGCTATTTTTCAAGACAAAAATTCAGATTACGCAAGAAAGTAATTTTCTTATACAGGATTGGCAGTTTTTTCATACTTGTATATTGTATAAAATTAAAAATTTATGTAGGATGTAAATTGCAGGCCCAAGGAAATTCCCCCGTCACCCCCTCCCCATCGTCGGCCCTGCAATCTACTACTGTTTGCAAATTAATTTGAATACAGATTATAGAAAAATTCGGGATAGTTCAGACAGGATTCTTATCTGAAACCTCAGTCCGTATTGAAGTTCACGTTGTGAGTGAATGTAGTCATTAACATTGAACGACAAGAAGAAGCATGAAAATCTTCTAAAATGTTTTCGTTTCCTTGATTCGGTTCGGATAGGTTTCCTTCATGAAACTTCCGCCGAGGTTGAAGTAACCTAGCAAGTGTCTATATATTTAGCCATAAAGATCACATGGAAAGAAGAAGTATTAAAGTCCTTTGGAAATTATTTGAATGATGGATTTACCTAAAATTTCGAATCGAAACTTGAGATTAGGATTTAAAGTTTTGTTCGGGTTGGTTCGTACAGGGTTTCCACCCGAAGCTTTCGCCAAGGTCGGGGTCACGTTGAGTGTAAAGCCGTAAACATTGCATGGCAAGAAGAAGCTTTAAAATCCTTCTTAGAAGTTCCTGATTTCTAAAATCTTCTCTTCAGTGTAGACTATGTGTGTGTCAGCTCCATCAAATAAGGAGTTTCCTGCAATAGAAATTCAATTTGAATACTTGACAAGTGTAGTAATATTGTGCACGCAAAACTTGAAAAATAAACAAAATCTATTGAAAAAGAAATATGTATGTGTGGTTGCAAAAAGCTGTAATTGTTGCAGACATGTCTTGTAGATCAAGATTAGCGGTTCTGAATGAAAAGCTCACAACGCTGGAACGAAGGATAGAATATTTAGAAGCGCGTGTAAGTATAAAATCTCAATTACGCTCTATTAAAAAGTAAACTGGAGAATGAGTTAAAATCTAGTATAAAACACCGATTATTAATTTTTTCCAGGTGACAAAAGGAGAAACTTTAACATGAGTCTAGACGATACAGCTTTTCAACTATTTCCTCAACTTACTGATTTTCAATAGCGTCTGCGTAATACAGTGTATATATGTTGGTTCAAACTTTAAAGGGACTTAATAAAAATTGATATTAAATAATGATTAGTAATTTTTTGTATCCCTAGGCATCATAACTATAATGGGTCGAACGTTGTACTTCTACGACTTATATTTCACAACCTGTGAATCTTGGGACCAATGTCTATAAGAAAAACAAAAGTTGATGCTATTTGGGTCTATAAAGATCAAAGAATGATTGATAATTAGATCGTTTTTTTGTTTTTTATTGCATATAAGGTATAACATTAATCGATTTTATATTTAAATTCTAACTATTCCGTATTCTCCCTCGAAAGAAAAAGACTTTAATCTTTAGTCCACCCTCTTTCGTATTTCTTTTCTCTGCCCCCAGCTGTTGTAATCACTGGACCGTCCCATTCACAATCAAAGGGATCTCCCCAGAATGTCCAACCACTTTGTACAGAATCCTTCTTCGCTGCCGCAAAAATTGACAATAGAATAGTTCCATACAGCGTTGTTAAACCACATTTTTGCCAGGCTTGCAATACACCACCGGCTGCAATTGCTGTGTAAAAAAAAAAGTATTGGATGAAAGGATTATTTGAATTTCATGATTAATGAAAGAATGTTGTTCATAAATATGTGAATGAAAGATTATTCTTAGGTAAATTCAAAGAAGGAATGAAAATAGTTCCCGCTCCCCGCAGGAACTCTTTTAGTTCCGGTCGGAATTCCGTCTGCCCTACTTTGAATTTTTTTTGCAGTATAGTTACCTCCATAAACATAATTTAATGCATCATCTTTGCCCCTTAAATTTGTGGAGATGTAGGTCGTAGAAGCAAATGCAGCTCCCATTCCACCCATAGGAACCATCCAGTATCCGAAACAACGCGCTGTGTCCATTACAGTACGCGTTCTTGAGTACAAAAATACGTCGTGTACTCCAAATATAAGACCAGTGAACAAGCCATATTTGGTAGCACCAACCATTTTTTCCAGAGGAGCATGTCCCTCTGGTTTGGCATAGTAATCAAATCTTCTGAAATATTCAAATAGTGACATCTTGACGGGACCTGAAAAAAATTTTCAGAGACAAAAGGTCATCAAAAACATTCGAAAACTTAGAAGACACAAACCACTTGAGCTGTAAAAAGGTCTCGATGTTTTTGAGCCAGAAATTTAGGATTAGAACTGTCATAGTCAGTCTCCTATTCCTCTCTCTATTCTTCTCCAAATCTCCTATGATGGCTGTATTTGAACTATTTTTCCCCTTTCTTAAAGCCAAAGAATCTGAATTTTTGGGATTAGGAATGACACAGTGCGAAAAGTCAAGCTTCCTTCGGCGGAGCTGAATCGAATCCCAGAAATAAAATCAGGTAATATTTTTCCCTCACACTTTTTTTCTCAAAAAAAAGGGCAACCAAACATATAAAAAACATGTTCTTGCACATTTTCAAAGAAAAAATCTTAATTCAACTTGAACTCTTAATTTTTGATGATTTGATTAAAATCAGGGTGTCTACTGCATCTGGAAAACCGGGAATTCTCAGGGAATGAAATTTGTGCTGGAAAAATCGGGATTCATCAGGGAAACTGATTAAAAACCTGGAATTTTTCAACTCAATTGTACACGTACAAGCAACGGATTCCTACTTCTTTGCAGTACATGTAAAAGTAATGGATTTTCACTTTCTTGAAAAAAGTGCTACCTGTTGGGTATTCATAACAAAAGGAACAATTTTTCGTTTGTACATGCAGCATTAGAACTAAGTTTCTCAGTGAATAAAAATTGCTTGGTTGAAAACAAAAAGCAAGATAAATATCACGAGAAGAAAATTACAGAAAAGAAGGGCAAAATTCGTGAGTTAGAAGAGTTAGAAATTCAACGAAAACAAATATTAGATGATGCAATGAAAGATGCTGCATCAATTGAAAAAAGGATCACAGTTATAAAAAACCGTTGAAGCAATTTGAATGCTAGGTCATAAAATATTATCGTCCGTTATTCTCATAAACTATTCTATATTAAAATCTTATGACTAGGTATATTTTTTATAATAGAGACTAATTAAAATGCTTATTATTTTTGATAAGTCGCGAAAATTATCAAAGTTTGGAATAATTTATTATGCGTGATAAATATATAAAATTTATTGTTCAATAATTTATTCAAAGTGTTTATAAAGTTTTATGTAATAAGAAAATTGGTGAAAAATGTATTTAATGGCATAAATTATACCTGGAAAAAAGTGAAAATTCACCCTGGAAAAAAGTGAAAATTCACCCTGGAAAACTTGGAATTTTCAGGGAATTCATTTTCAAGAATATGGTAGACACCCTGAAAATTAAAAAAAATGAAAGCTCTGACTCCAAATACAAGGGTCGAAAATTGACCAATTTCGGCGGAACAATATGAAAAACAAATTCAACATTATCAAATCGACAGTGTCGCGACAGTGTAAAAATATAATATCACATTAAATTGAGATCCTTTTGTTCTTATAACATTTAATTCATGAAAAAAATGAAATTTTATTTGTGAATGAAATAAAATTCCATTTATGAATAAAATGTTACTTTATTTGTTGACATAATTTAAGGTTTCTCAATGAAGAGTTCCAAGAAAAATGCCCCTATTTTGCATACAATTTAACTGCACATCTCATTTTTGATTGCTAGGCATATATAGAATTGATGGATTGAAATATTTCATACGAGAATCTTCTTTCAATCAAGAACCCTTGCTTCATGGTATTATTAAAATAATTGGAAGAAATCTGAAAGGGTGGAAAGAATCAAGGAATTTTAGAATACAAAAATTTTCAACAAAAACAATAAGATTTGGAGACGAATAATAAGAATTGAAGTAATCAAAGAGAAGAATTGAAAGATCTTGAGAATAATTAAAATCATTCGAGAAGCGTCAAAAAATTCGGAAAGAATTGAAACAATTAAAGGAGAATTAGAAGAACTGAATATTTATTTAGGAAAATAAGGAAATGGAATTTTGAGGTTAGAACTTGAGTTGAACAGCCTTAGAAAATTCGATTTAAAATGCACATTGGACAGACCAACATATACACTAGTGATCTCTCAAGAAATTACTTCAAACTTTTATATAATGAAAGATTATCAGAGATCATCCGGGTAAACACCTGATCCATAATATTGTTCTTTACCTGTGTTTTATTTCCACTACGATTTCCCCCAAGGACAACTCTCTTTGTCACACAATGTGTTTAGAAACGTTCCAATTCATCTTATTTTTTTTAACTAATTCAAATAAGCCCATCAAGTTTCTGCATTAATAAAAATAGAAAGTTTCTCTTTAATATTACGAATATAACCTCTCTACGCTAACATGTTCGAATTGACCTCTCGTTTCCATAACATGAAAAAGAACACTAATAACACACAGAAATGAACTTTGAAGGAAATAATTACTTATGGAACTTACCAATTGAACTTCAAACACATGCAAATAATTCTAGAGTTATAAAAACTCTTTTACACTGGAACGAAAAGCAGATTGCCAGAACACGAATTTCCGATCAGCTGTTTGATATTACGTAAAGACCTTGACACACGTAAACTTTGAACCCATTTTTAACTTGGAATGAGAAATTGTAGCAATTTTTAAAATTGATTTTGAGTTACTCTTTTTTTCTAACTGTATATTCTTATTTAGAAGTAAATGAATAACTACGTTTATCAATAAAAATAGGTTCTTTCAACTATGTCAAATCCGTCCAAAACGTGAATTCAATCGACGTCGATC
Organism: Neuroterus valhalla; assembly: GCA_011762715.2. Taxonomy (NCBI): domain Eukaryota; kingdom Metazoa; phylum Arthropoda; class Insecta; order Hymenoptera; family Cynipidae; genus Neuroterus; species Neuroterus valhalla. The sequence goes on along the minus strand of WSXT02219964.1, from coordinate 9,900 downwards.
GAACGCGCCGACAGCTTTGCCGAACCTGCGCAGATACATTTCAAGTTGAGTGGGGTAAATCCAAGATGGATGAATGCTGAGGGATAAACAGTAACGTCGATCACATCAATTGCAAAGGACTCTAATCTCTGACAAAACTGAACAACAATTAATTCTATCTTTTATCAAAAGCTATTCAGTTGAATAATAGAGTTGTTTTGGGAAAACCATTGATTTTCTTGTTTTATTATGTACATTTTAGAAATAATAAAATAATATCTATAGTAAATACACTCGCTAGTCAAATATGATTTTTTTTGAAGTCTCCCTTCACTGTTTGCATTGGGTTTGTTTTGTTTGCACGTCTATACTTATGATCCTTATGATCAAAGAAACTTTGATGAAAGTTGAAAAAGAGCAGCAAATTTTTGGCGGCAGCTGCTACATTTTTGTTTGTGAACACGTCTTTTTTTTGGTGTCAAATCGTGTTTCAAAAAAAATTCTGTATTGAAAATTGAAAAAGGGCGGCCAGTTAGTTGGGGCGGCACGGAGGCTCAGAATCTTTATTATCATCACAGAAAATGTGTTTTTACTTGTATATTTTTTTGCTTATTACTTCTTCAATCGAAGGAAACTAGCATTGGTAGTTGAAAGTGGATAGAATATTTTCAGGAGTTCAAAAATCTCAATATATCTATAAGAGAATAATTTTTCATATAATTTATGTGCAATTAATATCATTCACATACGTCATATGATAAAGAACGCATATTAGTATCATCAAAATATCTTTTTTAAAAAGTATCTAATGAACATTCAAGATGATAGAATGTTGATAGGAATCCATTTCAATTCATCCATTTAAATTCTAAAAGTACGCAAAAAATTTTTTTCAAGTATATAGGCACGTGCTTCTGGAAGCTAAACAAATAAAGACCACTGGATTTCCTTTTGTATGTTTTTAATCGTATTTCTAGTAACAATGGTTATAATAACGTCACATTGAAACTTTGTGCGAAATGTTCAAAGCAGACTTACATTAATCGCAATAAGCATTCTTTTGTCAGAATGTATAAAAAATAATATAGAAACATCTTCGCACAAATTGATTCCCATAACGAATGAGAACCAAACATTGTTACATGAAATACTTTTTTTTCTAAATAATCACAATAGGTAAGAAAAATAAAATTTTGAACTGTACGTACAACGTACACGGAGAAGAATATTTCAAATTAACTACTTGTCTTAAAACTGATCATTTAGCTTTGCTTCCCATCTCGCAAGAAGCAGATTTTAAACTCTATAAATTATTTAAGAAGCGCTCTATTATTGAAAACGACTGAGTGACATTTGGTCGCAAATGTCGCGATTTTTAAAAGTATAAAACAATTTGAATACAGGTGAAGAAATAAAAAAAAAAGTGTTTTTCTAGAAACTAGAATAAAAAATAGCCTACGATCAAAGTGGCATATCAAATCGCAACAACATCGCGATATTTAAATTCACTGTCGTTGGGAGAGATTCGGAGTGACTATCGCCTATATCTCCCTTTTATTAATTGAAGTGCCTTTGCCATTAGAGGAGCCTTGGTCTTCTTTCCGATACTGGAAGCTGATAAAAGCGAAAAACATTAAAAATTGAATTTTGAATATTAAAACGAAATGAAGGAAAAAAAATTATTGCTCATTATACGTACAAGTTGCCTTTAGCCGGGCTATCGGGGAAGGTGAACAACTGTTGGTGGCAATGGGTTTTGCAACACCAGAAATTAACTTTCTTTTCAACTCGGAGGACGTAACAGGTAAATCTTTTGCTGTGCCATACTTGGCTTGTTTTCGCAGTACACTTCGTGGCGGTTTCACGTGAAAATTATCGTGAACTTGAATAGTCGACCTCACTGGAGTTGATTTGTCTTGAGACTGCTTGATATTTGCGGTGAGGGCTTTCAGTTTAGCTTCCCTCTCATCCAAACATCGCTTCAAGGAAAAGAAAACATTGAATAACTATAAAGTAAATATTTTTTCCAATTGCCTTTGGTCTCAAAAAGACATTGGCGCACTCGTGAAAAAATTAATAGATAAGTAAAAATGAGGGTGAAAAAACATTCGATAACCTTAAATTTAATCTTTTTTTCGAAAGAATTCGATCTCAGAGGCACTCAGGAGTTACCGCGAGAAAAGATTAAGATACAAAGAAAATAAAAAATGTATTTCCTTTGAGAGTGCCAGAGACGCACTGTGACCAAAGACAAGTATTCGGTTTCTGAGCACCTTCGCAAAAAAAAATAATAAATAAAATATGAAGATTCAATGACATTAAATAATTCTTTTAGACTTTCATACATGAATGATAACTGCGTGGTTTTTCTAGCGCGTGAAGCTACGACTGGACGTTTCTACTTCTTGGCCGGAGGAAAGAATCAAGAAAAAGTCTTAATAGGAAGAAGCTCGTGATCAAAGGTGGGTTTAGATGTCGGAGCGCCTCCGGCGCCCTTGCAAGATAATACAATGAGAAACAGAGGGAAGAACATTCAATAAATATGAATTGATATTTTCTTTACCAGGAGCATAAAAACCGCGAGTTTTTGAGCTTTTGAATCTTACTGAACGTCGCTGTTCTTCGGCTGGAAGAAAGAATTGAGTAAAAAACTCGTAGAGGGAAAAAGCTCATGATTACGTGCTTTTTGTCGACAGGTGGAAAACAACTTGGGCGATGTTTTCAGAAAGAGCCGTAGGGCAAGGGCACCGGAGGCAATCCGAAGTTCAATATAAGTTTTCTAAGTCAGACCGCCTTTGACGACCTTGCATAAAAAAGAAAATTACACACGAAACGAAACTTTTAATAACTATAAATTCAATACTATCTCCAACATGTGCATAAATTCACGAGGGAAGACTTATCTTCTGTATCAGAGTGCCTACAGCGCCGTGATCCTACGTCTCGTTCTGAAAATATCGTATTTACTACGGAAGCATTTTTTGTCGAGCGCGCTGTTTCGAGAACGAGCTGTAGGGCGAGGGCGCCGCAGGATCTCCGAAAACGACGACTCGTTTCCAGAAAGAGTCTTTGGAGTCTCGGAGTACCCTCCGATAACCTCGCTCAGAGACTTGTTCTGGAAACATCGTACTCGACAGTAAACGCCTGCTTTCATAGCTTAATGCAGAGTATACTACTCCTCATGTTAAATTAAAGGTTCACAAATCCTTGATGAATGTTCCACTTGTTACATTTTTATTACACTAAGTGTGAATTTTACACCAATACCAACAACATGAGCTTCTGTAGCAAAATCAATTATCATTGGTCTTCCACAAAACCGATGCAGAAAATATAATTTTCTGAGGTTAGATTACCGAAAAGGAGATTCAGTGCTGGTGTAAAAGCTGCACTTAGTGTAACAAAAGTGTTACCAGTGGAAATAGTATTGGTATCTGGAAAAAAATAAGATTCATCATTTACCATGTACATCTCTCGCCAAGACTCCATTTCCTCTCTCTTTTTGGTGCGAAACTCTCTGTTACAGTGAAATTGCCATAAGGGGTCCGTATCTTCGATAAGGTACGGATTGTGGTGTTCCAGCATATACAATTGGTCCGGGGTAGCTCGTTCCAAAACTGGTTTTAATATGTAGAAAGGTACTCCACCGGTAACTTCCAGAGCGTCGATATTTTCTATCAGCACTCTAATGCATATCTCGTACAAGGAAGGTACGGTTGAATAACCCGTTTTGTTTCCAGAAAATACTTTTGTTCTGGAATGTGTAATATTTTATACATTAGCCATATCTGGAAGTTAATAGCAATACACCTTTCCATTCACGAAAACAATACTGCGTAAACATATAAAATACAGAGCTTTCTTGGAGTTTAGAGCAATTTTGACGCACAAATACCTTGTATTGGTATATTCATCGGAGAAGAAAATATATAGACTTGTTATAAGTTTTGGAACATCCCATAGAAAAAACGAATTAAGTGTAATATCAAGTCCATTCAAGTGGGAACAGATTAGAGCAAATAAAAAGTGTTGTTGTCGGAAATGCAAAAGTGACATCTGATGCAACCCGTACTTGGAATGTATATAAAAATGTGTTTCCTCAACAAAATACATTTTATTATAAGAACTTGAAACGTTCAAAAATATTCATGGCGTCGATGAACCTTCTGCTCTTAAATGAAAAAATCTGATAAAAGAATAATCAAATCATAGAGGAATTTATGAATATTCCATTTTCGAAACAAGTAAAATTCATTAGGAACCGTGCTAAGATGAGGGTGAGAAGAGGTCGAAGAAAATGAAGAGGAGAACGAAAAGAAAAAAACGAAAGAGGAAGAGAGGGGGGATACAGTGATAAAGGTTCTAGATCAGAGGAAAAGTTTTGAAGGGCGTAGAAGATGTGCTTAAGAAGATAGATGTGAAGGTGGAGGTAAAAGAAGTTAGAAGTGTAAGAAGGGGGGGGGGGCTCAGAAAATCAAAGAATAGGAAACATAAGAGGAATGTGGTGACAATGAAAGGGCGTTACATTGACATGTGGAGGAAACAAAGGTGATTTAATATTACAAGAAAGGAATATGCAGAATAATTTTGAGAAAAATAGCCGAAAAGAGAAGACTGATGGGAACAAGAACATCAGAGGAGAGAATACAGATATGGTGTATGATGTACGAGGAAAGAAGTAGAACAGAATTGGAAGGGAGGAAAACAGAAGACAACGGGAAGGGCAAAGTGATAAGAAATTGAAGAAGGTTGCAGCGGAAGGTATGCCACTGAAATGTAGCTAGCTGGGAAAAAATCAAATAGCAGGAGTATATGGAAAGGGAAATATGGAGGAGAACGCAGAGGAGTTAAGGGAGGTAATGGAAAAAAAGAAGAATGGGTGCATTCAAGCATAAAGGTAGAGTGCCGAAGGAAAATTTAAAGATGGTAAGAAGAGGGAGGAAAATGTAAACGAGAAGATGGAGGTAGTGGGGTGAGAAATATAAGGGTAAGAAAGGAAGTAATGAAGGAACCAAGAAACGCGAAGAAAGAAGAAAGGGTACAATGAGTTACGTGATGTTAAAAAAGAGGAAGAGAGTAAAATATTTGAGGAAGGGGCAGAAGAGGCTAGCGCGGAGGAATAAGTATGGAAAGTAGTATATATTAGTATATATTAATGTGTGTGTGTGTGTGTGTATAATTTCAGGGTTGGAAGAGGATATGAATAGAAAAGGATGATGAGAGTAAAGCTAGGATGAAAAAAAGTATTTCACTGGCATATGCGGATGATATACTGATATTGGTGGATAATGAGAAAGGGATGTTATTGGGTTTAATTACGGTGTTAGGAAAATACTTGGACGGAAGTGAAGACATTCAAATATTTGGGTTTCATCATTCATAATAGAGAATAGAGGGCTGATATTAGGGAAGGGATTGCGAAAGAAGCCGGGATAATGAAGCAAATATGCGGAATGGGTTAAAAAGGGTTTAAAAAGGTTGGAATAGATGAATGAGGTTGTTTTATACGCTAGCATGGCCGGTATGGGGCAGAGATATGGTAATGGAGGGAGAAGAAGGAGATAGAGAGGTTGCAAGAGGTATTAGATGGACATGAGGGGTATGGGGAACTCCGGGTTAAAAGGTAAGTGACAATGCTTTAATAAATGAAAAGTATTGAAGGGAATAGGGGCATAGAAATCAGAAGAGAAAAAAAAGGAGAAAAGTAAAATAGGTGGGACAGGAAGAAAAGAAGGCCGTAGACTTAACGCGAATATAGGGAAAAAATAGTTTTTTAGAGATCAAAGGATAGGAAGATAACACTACACAGATTGTGAGGAACTGGAAAAAGGAAATAGAGAAAGTCAGGTAAAAGGGCACTGGAAGAGGATGGGAGAATTATTAAACAGTAAATGCTATAAGCTTATGAGCAGAGGATTGTCAAAATATCTGGAAAGAGGAATAGGGGAGATGGATAAGAATTACTAAATAGAGGCTAGATGGAGTGAGAAAAGCAATCTATTGGGAGAAGGATGAGAAGAGAATATGCAGAGTATGTAAATCAGTAGAGGATACACTTGAGAAAGTAGAGGGTGGTTAAAAGAGAGTAAAGGGGGGTAGGGAAGGATGGTAAGAGAATATTGAAATAATTTTAGAGGAAGAAGAACTCGAAGAGGAATTGATAAAGGATGTAGAAGAAGCTAGAGGAATTAAATAAAAATAATGTGGTAGCGTGGAGGAGAGAGAAAGCAAAGCATGAGTGGGATGGAAAGGAGCAGGGAAGAAACGCCACATGTTTAAATTTGGAAATTAAAAAAATTCACCTTTGATTCTTGCTGTAAATAACCTCAGAGAGAGATCTGTCCTCCTCGAATTTCCGGTTAACTGGGTTCATATTATAAGTCAAAGGCTTATAATTGGTACTTATTTCAGGTAGCGTCGCTGCTAAATCAACACTTAGAGGTTCGAGCTTCACATTCGGTGCAAGAAGCGACGGTGGACTTGATTCCAAATCAGTATTTTCAGTCTTAATTTTCGCCAAAAATGGCACTGGCTTACCCTCTGAAGTAGAAGCTTCAGCTTCTCCTTTAATTGATTTTCCAGAGGTACTGGGAACATTTGCACCTTTTTTCCTTGAAGGTGGAGGTAACATGCACATTCCCAATGCATCAGCAAAACTGGTACCAGATTGAGAATCAATTCCGACTACATCTTCATCCTTTTCCTTCTTAATATCCCTTTCCTTTTTAATTTTCTTCTTCACTTTCTGATCCTTCTCCTTATCCTTGCTTTTACTTCTTGATTTTTCTTCTTTTCTGATTTTTCCGTCCTCTCGAATATCACTTTTTGTAGAATCTTTACTACTAGACCTAGAGCTGGAACTTTTTGACTTAGAAGAATGTTTACTAGAGCTATGGTTCTCCTTTTCCTTTTCTTTCTTTCGTTTATCGTCTTTTTTCAAGTCTCTTTTATGACTCTCCTTTTCGACTTCGGATTTCGACTTTTTCGAATCATCCTTCTCCTTATCCCTTTTTCTGTCTTTACCATTTTCTTTTCGAGAAGTTTTATCACATAACTGGGTACTTTTCCTACTAACTTCGGATTCTAGAGATCCCGATGATTCAGTATGCCTACTTATGTTCGGTGTCTCCAGTTCGAATGGGGAATTTATTACCAATCGCGAATTTTCCTCTTCGCTTTCAGATTCTGAATATTTAGCTTTCTTACCAGAATCCTCACTTCTTTCTTGTTTCCGTTTCCTGTGGCTATCTTTCCCATTTACAATTTCAGAACTGCTCGTCACTTTTCCAAAATCATCCCGCTTATCTTTTGAATTTCTTTTAGAATCTGACTCTTTTGTTTTCCTATCACTATCCGAGTCATCTTTCGACTGCTTTCTGCTTTTGTCGTGTCTTTCTTCCTGATCTTTCAAACTTTTCGACTGTTTGTCTCTACTACTATGTTTTTCTTTATGACTATGTTTTTCTTTATGGCTATCTTTTTCTTTATGACTATCTTTTTCTGTACTTTTACTATCAGTTTCGAAGTTATGACCCCTTTGCGAATGTTTCGATCCCTGACTCAAAGAGCCACTTTTACTAGACTTTTTGTGTCTTTCCTTTGATTCTTGATGGTGATTGGTTCTATTTAGGCCATTTTCCAAATTTTCTTCACGTTTAGGGGAGTCGGGAGTATCGCTGTAACTTTCGGGAGCATCTGGAACGCAAGCTTCGTCTTCGTCTTCAGCATCACTTGAATCTTCGTTAGCTACCATGGTTTTCCATTTTGCGACTAAGGCTTTTGCAGCATCTCCTACTCCTCCATCATATTTTCGCAACGAATTTACGGTTCGACCTACTCCGGTGTCTCGTAGATGCTGAACCGTTATTGGTAGTTGGTAGAGCTTTGAAATGCAGTGCATCATCTGGAAACAATTGAAATCAGTTAGATAGAATCAAAAATCACATTTCACTCAAATGGGGAAGTTTCAAACTTATGAGAAAAAATGTGCGTGCGGAAACTACGTGTGTCTGAAGTGTAACGTCATCAAGCAAAAAGCCTATTTGGTTAAAACTTTGAATATTTTTGGAAAATGCAACTAATTTTTTAAAAACTCATTTTGTTTGCGTGTTTCAAGAAAAAAAAAACAGTACACCAGGACAAATAAGGCTAAAATAGGACATGTCATGGAAACCCAGGACTTCTGGAAACGCTATTTATCTCTTCCGTTCCAAATTTATATATTGTGTTGAAAACGTGTTTCATCTTTGGCTGAAGGCCATGTGATACATAAGTCACGTACCCCAATTGATCGATTTTTTTGCAACAACTCACGTCCGTACCGAATGAGATATCGAGTTGAAATTTTGGGAAAATCTTTTGAAAACAACAAATAAATAGAGGGGGCCCTTTCAGCCCTAAACGTTAGAGCCCAAAAATCAAAGTTGGTATTTTTGAGGAGCCCAAAAAATCCCGAAAATTCAGTATTCTTCCAAATTTGAGTAAATAAAAAAAGAATATGCGCCTGGAAGAAATGCAGGTCTAATGTGAAACTTCAGTAACGAAGGCACAATGTGAAATTCACGAAACTGTGCCTAGTTATTTTACTTCTTTCCATTGTACCACAGCACTATGATCAACCATCTAGGCAAGTTGAAAGTGAAACTTGGGGGTGAAAGAGAAAGAAAGGAAAAGGTTGGTACAAGAGCAGGCTTTTCGGCTTTCTCCATGACTTTTTTTTTTTTTTTTTTTTTTTTTTTTTGTTATCAAAAACAAGAAGAACCTTTATGATTCTTTCGACTAAAATTCAAAATTTTTAGTTTAATTGCATCATTACGTTACAAAATTAATGATTTTGATTAAAATGTCTGCCTTTTTCTCAGAACTTGAACTTATATGGATATTTCCAATTCATACTTAGTCTTTTTTAGTAAAAAACTTATCTTTTTTGCATAAAAGCTGAACTATTTAGTGGAAAATTCAAATAGTTGTGAGAATACTGAACTATCTGATAAAAAATACAAAGTTTCGGAAGAAAAATTGTATTTTTAATTTGATAATTCTACCTTTGAGGGGCTCAAAAATCCATATTTTTGTTTGAGAAATCAACTATTTTTGTAGGAAATTCAGACTTTTTTTTATATCATGAAAAATGTTGCCGAAAATGAAGAGTTTAATTTCTCAGACAAACAATAAGGGACAAGAAGAAATATTAGAAAGAAAAATGGTTCATCTTAAAACAGTCCTCAAGTTTTATATAAACTGTTTTTCAATAAGACGTATTTTTTTTAACCGCGACAACGCCAGTGTTTGACAGTAACGCGTTACCAGAACAGTTACTTTTATTTAAAAACGGTAACGCGTTAGAAGTTTTTGGTAACGCTAATGCAAAGTAACGCACGTTACCGATCGTTACTTAAAAAATTTTTACATGCGTTCAGCATCACATTTAATATTTAAATGTCAAGAAAACCGATAAGGTGATGTGTGTTCTTACAATAATTCTATATGATGCAATACTATGTATGCATATCTATGTATATATGGTCCTAATACCGGCGTACCAAAAAATATTTCTTCTCCATGAAAATGCGTCAGATGATTGAAGAACACATTTTATATAGTAAGTTTGATAGTTCTGCAGCGCGAAACGAAATCTTTCAAAAAAACGTTTCACATTTTTGAATCTACTATTAATAATTGAATCATTGAGGTCGAGAAGCTTACACACCCTAACCTCATATAATTGTCTTAACATAAATATTCGCCCTGTAATTTGAACCTTTTTACTAAGAAAAGTTTCAGCAAAGAATTAAAATTCCGATGTGCTTTACAGGTTTCCTATTTGAGTTTTATAATTTTATTGATTTGTTGATTTTGGTGTATCAATGTTTTTAAAATGCACTTTTTTAAATCATCCTAGTATATATATGGACAAATTAT